>JAPDVR010000015.1:41892590-42062590 GCA_026230005.1 Gila orcuttii | reverse complement strand
AGCTAGTGTATAATCGCACCGCGAACAAGATAAATACTCCGGCCCTTTGAATCTTTCGATCTCTCTCTGATCTGGTCTCACTCCTGCCAGCAGCGCATCTTTGTTTTGTTGTTGATTATATTATGTTCTGTTACCTTTATTTTTCAACACTCAAACTTTGCAACAGTCACTCATCCACATTTACACCACTGACGTCACTGACTAACACGCGCTACTTGCTGTTACTTATTAGTTTTATTGTTTAAGTTATTACAATAAATGTTTTCTTTTGGTAATCCTTCGCGTCCTCTTTGAATTTGTCATGGCCTTTGAGCCGGGTTATAAGTAACAGCAAGTAGCGCGTGTTAGTCAGTGACGTCAGTGGTGTAAATGTGGATGAGTGACTGTTGCAAAGTTTGAGTGTTGAAAAATAAAGGTAACAGAACATAATATAATCAACAACAAAACAAAGATGCGCTGCTGGCAGGAGTGAGACCAGATCAGAGAGAGAGCGAAAGATTCAAAGGGCCAGAGTATTTATCTTCCCACAGCATCTAGCGCAGGTGCTCCCAATCTGGCGCTGATACCTTCAAAGACAAAAGGGAAACAGTGAACTGCCCAACACCACCCAGCAAAACACTCAACTATGCATGGTCGTCACAATGTTATAGCCTATATTTAATCATTAGATCCACGGACCTGCAATTTAAAACTTGACTGAAGAAGTGGGAAAAGCTGTTGTGACAGTAATTTCCCCAATATTACACAAACTCGCGTACGTATCACGCGGTTGGATCCAGTTATTCATTAGTCAGCAACGTATTGATGCTTTTCTGTTTTATCATGAATAACGTGATGCTTCCATAACGCGCTGTTTCTCTGGCATTTTCAAAGGCTCATAAAAATGTGTCTTGGCTTGATACGCAGTCTCATGGTCTAACTCTAACGAAATCCAAATTTTAAACATTTTATTGAAGCAATATTATGGGTCTTTCTTAGCCTACACTTCCTATTTGAGCCAATGCAGATGAACGAGCAAAGTTATTTCAGGGCAAGACCACCCCGAGTGTAAAGCCTAACGTGATTGGTTGTAGCGAGAACGTGCTTCGATTGGTCAGCTCAATGTGGCCGTTATCTGATTGGCTTAGGTAAAGGGTGGGTGGAGTCCACTTATTTGTGGATTTATCTGCACGTCGACGCTAGAAGTGTTTCAAAATCCACAAATGCGTGAGGGGATTTACAAATGCACAGGAACCGATTCACAAATAAATGCCAGGCAGAGTTGTGTTTGTGGTATAAACAACATTTGTAAATATATTTTTTATTTGCAAATCTCATTCTATTTATTTGTGAGTTTTATAATTATTTGTGAAAGTCTTTACATTTATTTGTGGATCTTAATCTATTTATTTGTTAATTTGATATTTTTTTGTGAATCTCTTTACATTTATTTGTGGAACATAATCTATTTATTTGGAATAATGGAACAATTCTACCCCCATAGTCTTGTATTCTACAGGTTTATAATAGTGGGACACACCTGTAATGAGTCATATTGTGCTTATATGTATACTGAAGTGTGTTTTGTAACAATCTTTCTTGGATGATTGTATCAGTAATGTCAGATTCTGTTGGATATAGTGGACTGAATCTTAATGAGGACAGGGAGAGTAAATGAGGGACTGAAAAGGATGATAGGATACATGAGGGTGGTCTGAGCTGGTTTGTGAAATAGTGCTTTTCTAATACTTTATAATGGCGAGTCAAACTCGTGCTGGTAGAAACTTCATCTGGACCCGAGAGAGAATCGATGATCTCTTCAACAGCGGCTCCAGAAGATTCCCAATATCAGCTAGAAAACACAGAAAACACACACAAATCAAAATATCAAAGCAAATATCACTGATTTAATTTAGTAATGGTTTCATGATCTCCTTCCTGTTTAATGCTCTTCAAGAAGTCCTGGACGTTGTCCATCACAGAAACTTCTAGTGTCCCTATAGTGTACGTTACTGAAACAGAAACGAGACACACACACCTCACTCATATACATGCTGAGAAACACATTATGTGCAAAATGTTCATTAAAGTTAATGAAATACTGTTGAAGAAATCAAACAGTGTTACATCCCTGTGATAATGAAGCACATCTCGGTTTGGTCTCTACTTTGTTCTGTCCCATCAGGATCAGAAATCACCAGAACAGTGAATCATCCATTTTTACAAACCTGATGGAAGGTACTAGATAGCAAGAGCGTTTAGGTATTCAATGCATTGTGACGGTGTTAAAGTTCTTGGCTGGTTTTTGTTGGCTCAATCTGCCCACATGAAACTAATTTGATCAAGACAAAAACGAAAATGTTTTGGATAAACGTTCTTTTTAAACACAAAAATGCTGGGATTGTCCTTGTAATACATACTTTGGATAAAAGATCTTACCTTCTTCATATCTGTTCTCCAATAACCTACCTGAATGTCACGATTTATGGCACAGAATGACATCAACTGCCATTAATCTGAAGTGGATTCAGTGGAAATCCATCTTTAAAACAAGCCCATTACGCTCATCATAGGCTTCACTCTTGATGATAACTGCAGACTATGGAAGAAGCCTTTGCAAGCTGAAGAATCTTTCTTCTGTTGAAGTTTAGCAAAACTGTTTTGTCCAAATGTTCTCCAAATGTCCAAAAGTTTCTCCAAATGGCTGTCTGTTTGCTTCCACACCAGAAAAGTGTCAAGTACAAACATTTAAGTAAATAAAAACATGGTTACCATATTCATTTGAAAGTAATCAGAAATTACCGATGCCGAGTACACGACCGTATGCCTTCGGTGCATGTGGTCCGATACCATAGATACGAGCACACGACCGTATGCCTTCGGTGCATTTGGTCCGACGCCATAGACGTGTCTGAATGCCATCCGCGCATGTGCTTCGATGCCGAGCATACGACCGTATGCCTTCGGTGCATTTGGTCCGACACCATAGACGTGTCTGAATGCCATCCGCGCATGTGCTTCGATGCCGAGCATACGACCGTATGCCTTCGGTGCATTTGGTCCGACGCCATAGACGTGTCTGAACGCCGTCAGCGCATGTGCTTCGATGTCCAGCACACGACCGTATGCCTTCGGTGCATTTGGTCCGACGCCATAGACGTGTCTGAACGCCAGCCGCGCATGTGCTTCGATGCCGAGCACACGACCGTATGCCTTCGGTGCATGTGGTCCGATGCCATAGACGTGTCTGAACGCCGTCAGCGCATGTGCTTCGATGCCGAGCACACGACCGTATGCCTTCGGTGCATTTGGTCCGATGCCATAGACGTGTCTGAACGCCATCCGCGCATGTGCTTCGATGTCCAGCACACGACCGTATGCCTTTGGTGCATTTGGTCCGATGCCATAGACGTGTCTGAACGCCGTCAGCACATGTGCTTCGATGCCGAGCACACGACCGTATGCCTTCGGTGCATGTGGTCCAATGCCATAGACGTGTCTGAACGCCGTCAGCGCATGTGCTTCGATGCCGAGCACACGACTGTATGCCTTCGGTGCATGTGGTCCGGTGCATGTGGTGTCTGAACGCCATCTGCGCATGTGCTTCGATGCCGAGCACACGACTGCATGCCTTCGGTGCATTTGGTCCGACGCCATAGACGTGTCTGAACGCCGTCAGCGCATGTGCTTCGATGCCGAGCACACGACCGTATGCCTTCGGTGCATGTGGTCCGATGCCATAGACGTGTCTGAACACCGTCAGCGCATGTGCTTTGATGCCGAGCACACGACCGTATGCCTTCGGTGCATTTGGTCTGACGCCATAGACGTGTCTGAACGCTGTCAGCACATGTGCCTCGATGCCGAGCACACGACTGTATGCCTTCGGTCCATGTGGTCCGATGCCATAGACGTGTCTGAACGCCATCCGCGCATGTGCTTCGATGCCGAGCACACGACCGTATGCCTTCGGTGCATGTGGTCCGATGCCATAGACGTGTCTGAACACCGTCAGCGCATGTGCTTTGATGCCGAGCACACGACCGTATGCCTTCGGTGCATTTGGTCTGACGCCATAGACGTGTCTGAACGCTGTCAGCACATGTGCCTCGATGCCGAGCACACGACTGTATGCCTTCGGTGCATTAGGTCCGACGCCATAGACGTGTCTGAACACCGTCAGCGCATGTGCTTCGATGTCCAGCACACGACCGTATGCCTTTAGTGCACGTGGTCCGATGCCATAGACGTGTCTGAACGCCGTCAGCGCATGTGCTTCGATGCCGAGCACACGACTGTATGCCTTCGGTGCATTTGGTCCGACGCCATAGACGTGTCTGAACACCGTCAGCGCATGTGCTTCGATGTCCAGCACACGACTGTATGCCTTCGGTGCATTTGGTCCGACGCCATAGACGTGTCTGAACACCGTCAGCGCATGTGCCTCGATGCCGAGCACACGACCGTATGCCTTTGGTGCATTTGGTCCGATGCCATAGACGTGTCTGAACGCCGTCAGTGCATGTGAAGCTCCGACACTAAATGTGAAGTCTCTTCATGTGGTCGTGTCAGAGAAGACCCCTTTCAACTGGACCACACCAAGAAGTGTCAAGTACAAACATTTAAGTAAATAAAAACACACAAAAAAATGGTTGCCATATTTATTTGAAAGTAATCAGAAATTACAGATAGCAGTTACAGCCATCCGAGCGCCATCCGCGCATGTGCTTCGATGCCGAACACACGACCGTATGCCTTCGGTGCATTTGGTCCGGCGCCATAGACGTGTCTGAACGCCAGCCGTGCATGTGCTTCGATGCCGAACACACGACCGTATGCCTTCGGTGCATTTGGTCCGACGCCATAGACGTGTCTGAATGCCATCCGCGCATATGCTTCGATGCCGAGCACACGACCGTATGCCTTCGGTGCATGTGGTCCGACGCCACAGACGTGTCTGAACGCCGTCAGCGCATGTGCTTCGATGCCGAGCACACGACCGTATGCCTTCGGTGCATTTTGTCCGACGCCATAGACGTGTCTGAATGCCATCCGCGCATGTGCTTCGATGCCGAGCATACGACCGTATGCCTTCGGTGCATTTGGTCCGACGCCATAGACGTGTCTGAATGCCATCCGCGCATGTGCTTCGATGCCGAGCATACGACCGTATGCCTTCGGTGCATTTGGTCCGACGCCATAGACGTGTCTGAACGCCGTCAGCGCATGTGCTTCGATGTCCAGCACACGACCGTATGCCTTCGGTGCATTTGGTCCGACGCCATAGACGTGTCTGAACGCCAGCCGCGCATGTGCTTCGATGCCGAGCACACGACCGTATGCCTTCAGTGCATGTGGTCCGATGCCATAGACGTGTCTGAACGCCGTCAGCGCATGTGCTTCAATGCCGAGCACATGACCGTATGCCTTCGGTGCATTTGGTCGGATGCCATAGACGTGTCTGAACGCCATCCGCGCATGTGCTTCGATGTCCAGCACACGACCGTATGCCTTGGGTGCATTTGGTCCGATGCCATAGACGTGTCTGAACGCCGTCAGTGCATGTGAAGCTCCGACGCTAAATGTGATGTCTCTTCATGTGGTCGTGTCAGAGAAGACCCCTTTCAACTGGACCACACCAAGAAGTGTCAAGTACAAACATTTAAGTAAATAAAAACACACAAAAAAAATGGTTGCCATATTTATTTGAAAGTAATCAGAAATTACAGATAGCAGTTACAGCCATCTGAGCGCCATCCGCGCATGTGCTTCGATGCCGAACACACGACCGTATGCCTTCGGTGCATTTGGTCCGACGCCATAGACGTGTCTGAACGCCAGCCGCGCATGTGCTTCGATGCTGAGCACACGACCGTATGCCTTCGGTGCATTTGGTCCGACGCCATAGACGTGTCTGAATGCCATCCGCGCATATGCTTCGATGCCGAGCACACGACCGTATGCCTTCGGTGCATGTGGTCCGACGCCACAGACGTGTCTGAACGCCGTCAGCGCATGTGCTTCGATGCCGAGCACACGACCGTATGCCTTCGGTGCATTTGGTCCGACACCATAGACGTGTCTGAATGCCATCCGCGCATGTGCTTCGATGCCGAGCATACGACCGTATGCCTTCGGTGCATTTGGTCCGACGCCATAGACATGTCTGAATGCCATCCGCGCATATGCTTCGATGCCGAGCACACAACCGTATGCCTTCGGTGCATTTGGTCCGACGCCATAGACGTGTCTGAACGCTAGCCACGCATGTGCTTCGATGCCGAGCACACGACCGTATGCCTTCGGTGCATTTGGTCCGACGCCATAGACGTGTCTGAACGCCAGCCGCGCATGTGCTTCGATGCCGAACACACGACCGTATGCCTTCGGTGCATTTGGTCCGACGCCATAAACGTGTCTGAACGCCGTCAGCGCATGTGCTTCAATGCCGAGCACACGACCGTACGCCTTCGGTGCATTTGGTCCGACGCCATAGACGTGTCTGAACGCCGTCAGCGCATGTGCTTCGATGTCCAGCACACGACCGTATGCCTTCGGTGCATTTGGTCCGATGCCATAGACGTGTCTGAACGCCAGCCGCGCATGTGCTTCGATGCCGAGCACACGACCGTATGCCTTCGGTGCATTTGGTCCGACGCCATAGACGTGTCTGAACGCCATCCGCGCATATGCTTCGATGCCGAGCACATGACCGTATGCCTTCGGTGCATTTGGTCCGACGCCATAGACGTGTCTGAACGCCGTCAGCGCATGTGCTTCGATGTCCAGCACACGACCGTATGCCTTCGGTGCATTTGGTCCGATGCCATAGACGTGTCTGAACGCCGTCAGCGCATGTGCTTCGATGTCCAGCACACGAACGTATGCCTTCGGTGCATTTGGTCCGATGCCATAGACGTGTCTGAACGCCATCCGCGCATATGCTTCGATGCTGAGCACACGACCGTATGCCTTCGGTGTATTTGGTCCGATGCCATAGACGTGTCTGAACGCCGTCAGCGCATGTGCTTCGATGCCGAGCAGGCGACTGTATGCCTTCGGTGCTTTTGGTCCGACGCCATAGACGTGTCTGAACGCCAGCCGCGCATATGAAGCTCCGACGCTAAACATGTGTCCGTACGCCATCTGAGCAAATGTAAGAGCAGATGATCTGGTTGGCTTCCTTCTCTTTCTTGAAGTGCATCTGAAATGAGAGAAAGCAAACCAGTCACTTTAATATATAAGGTCAAAACGTCATCAGATTCTTATTGGCCAGAAGGGGAAAAAATGCATCCAATGAAAAGACAATGAGCTCAGGTGATATGATGTCAGAAAATGGAAAAATTCCAGTAGGGGAACTCCAGACCAACACTGAAAATTAAATTTTCATTGAAGAGAGAACATTTACAGGAAACATGTTTCAATCTATTCTTTGTGTTCTTTTTATCAAAGATGCAGAATATGCTTTTCCTTCACTGAAACATCAAATTAGTTTTTGGAAACAATACGCTCCAGTACTATATATTCCATTAAACAGAGATTAACATAAAAAACATTTACTGTAAATGTTTTAACGAAAAGGACTCATCACTGCCTGAAGTCAAACATTATTCCTGTTAAGATATAAATACGGTAACTTGAAAAAAACGTGTGCTTGCAAAACTAATAAAAAGTAAATGCTTCCAGTTGGTTTAATATACTGCCTTCTATTTGTTATTCATTTGAACCTTTTAACTAAAAATAAAAACAACACTAAAGTTTAAAACAAAAAGGTTAAAGTAAACAAAATGCAAAAGCAAACAAAATCAAAAACCAAAGACAAGCATTATTTTCTGTATGTGTTTCCTTAAACGGGGATTATTAACGGTTGAGTTTAACTGGGAAAGCCAGTGTGCAGTCTATGTTGATCTCATGACATGCTCTCTCTTATAAATTTATATTGTAAAAAAAAAATATTTTGTTAATCAATTAAAAATTTACAGAAACTTTTTTATTTGAATGTATTAGTAAATGTTGAAATTAACTTAGATTAATAAATGTCTTAATAAATTTGTCATTGTTAGTTCATGTTAAATCATGTTGTAAACTAATCCAATCTTATAACATTACCAAAAACATTTAATCTTTTCCTGAGGAAATACATGATGTTGCCCATTTGTCTTTGTTATCGACCTATTGACTATTCTTAATTATATAAATGAGTTTTAATAAAAGAACAGGGAAGGTAAAATACAGAGTGTTAGCACAGATCCTGTCTATTCAAAACATATTCAAAACATATTTAAAACATGAAAACATGCAGCTGGTTCATGACTCATTGCAGTATTTTTCCATAACGCAGGACAACTTAATTCATCTATAATGTTCTGCTTATTATCTCCCCATTTCTAATATATATTTTTTGCTAAAAAAACTTACGAGTATGATATATTCCATCTTATTTTTCACTTATGTGAAACATAATACCAAACATGTGGCATATTGAACATGAAAGTTGTATTGAGAATTCAGATTAAGTGCTTTGAGCAAAAGCTGAAAATGTAATGAACACCTGGATAATTGTAAAAAATACATTTAAAAAAAATCAGCAATTTTCAAAGTCCATTCACAAAGTTCTGGAAGTTCTTTCACAAAGAAAGCTATTAAAAGCCAATATAAGGGGATTAAACAAAATATAAAACAATAATTAAATAAACTGCAGAGTTCTGATTACAGAATGTTGAAATGGTGAAAACAAATTATATTTTGAATAGCCTCACTTTTAAGATGTGTTTTAATGTTTTAAAGTGTTCCTTGAGCTCAATTGGTAGTACAGAATGCTAGTAACGTAATGCTTTTATTCCCTGTGAACGAATGGACTAAAAAGCACATAAAAAAGCCTCTGACATTTTATGTTTAATGTAAATGGTGGTCATTAAGTCAATGCTTTATTGGTTTCTTTCTGCTCCAGACTTCTGGTCACTTCAAATCACTGTCAATGTAAACGACCCTTTAGAAAACACAGATACAGACTGTATATTTGATGCATTTTGTAAACAAAATAACAGTAGAACTAAAAGTAAATAAAATGTTGTAGCATCAAAATAAAATAAAACAAAACAAAACAAAATAAAAACACTTCACTTCCTCAGCTAAATAAGTATTACAAATGTGTACAGTCAATTATTGTAGAAATGTATTAAATATCACAGACAGAATAATTAGTCCAAAAAGAAGGAGAATATAAAGAGAGGAGAGAGAATTAATTTGACCGCACAAACGAGCGTACAAATATTAGTCACTTACTGCACAATCGACTGATCAATAAACAATCACATACTGCAAAACAAGCAGTGATCGATCAGGTCATGTGACCCTAAAATCAGAAATATTAATACACAAATTCGGAGCTGCAAAGAAATCAAGATTCACAGGATGGCAAACATTTCAACTGTAAATATAATCAAATGCGGATTTTTGTTATTTTGTGCATTATTGTGCAAATCTAAAAACCTCTAAAATTTGACGTGTGTCTCTATTTCAGACCGTCCACGTCCATAAAAACATCTGCAATTTAATAACAACATAATTTGTCTGGAAATTATTAAAGCCATGAACAAAAACACTTTAAATAAAACTAAAAATCCACAAAATTGACTTTAAAATCAAGTATAGTTTAATCGAGTGAAAAGTGAAAAGTCTCATAAGTGCTGATATAAGTGTGTATCAATCCATGCAAACTCATCTCAGGTGTATGAAGTGCACAAACACACCAGACTGTGACAGCAGTGTGATATAGCATCAGTGAGAGGAGAGCGCCCACACACACACACACACACACACACACACACGCGATTCTCTGGCCTTCAGTACGGGATCTGGTTCTGATAATACTGGATCATGTCATACGTTTTGCTCCTGGAAGAAATGAAAACACATTTCATGTAATTCCTATATTATTTATTATAGAGGACTTTTACATGTTCATCTCTCTTTAGTGTGTAATGTTGATGTTTGAGCATGAAAAAGGTTTCACAGTCCCTCCAGCACGAGTTATTCTCTATATCAGTGTCAGTGTTTCTGAACTCCTGAAACGCCTCCATTGTAGTCTTGAGTTTCTTTAGGGAACGAACACGTCCCAATATTCCTCATTTAAACAATTAATATGCAGAATAAAGGGGCGGGGCCTGGTTGAGTTAGTTAGTAGTGTGTTAAACTGGTGGTTATGGAAAGGGGCGGGACATTTACCAAACACACTCGAAACGCTCGACCAATCACAACACACTGCTCCAGCCGACCAATCAGAGCACAGTGTGCTTTTCAGAAGGAGGGGCTTCATAGAGACAGGAAGTAAACAGAGCGTTACTGACAGACTGGGAAGAGAGGAGCCGCAACAATGGAGAATATGAGGAAAATAATGCATGCAAACCTGTTCTAGTAGAGCCTGAAAACAACATCAAACTTTAAGAAAGGAAATAATAATAATGGCCTCTTTAAAGTGCCAATATTATGCTCATTTACCAGCTCATAATTTTGGGGGTTTGCTAGAATACATTTACATGATTTTAAGTTAAACACATTTTTCCTCAGTCGGTTCATTGCTGCAGCTCCTGTTTTCTACACTGTTGTAGTTCCTGTCTCTTTATTGTGTCATTATTGGAAGGCCATGTAATGTTTTCTTTGCATTCACAGTGAAAAAACAGCGTCGTCTCGGCATATCGAATCACTTACCCATAATGCGTGGATGGGGTTTATGTAAATATGTGTCATGGTGACATGGTTAAGTCAGAAATAATGGCAGGAAAACAAACGAGGAATTTCAGGAGAGTGTTTTCTGTTGGAGAGATTCACTGAGTTTATGTCCCCCTCAGAAAGTAACTGGACGGTACTCTTTCGGACCCCCTGGCCTTCATTGTATTGGAGGCCTCTTTAAGGCTTATAGCTTGGGCAGTGGCCGTAGGGAATAATGTGACCCGAAGGGGGAGTGTTTCTTGGCATTTTTCAGTGAAATTGCCATTTCTGACGTTTCTGTCATAGCCAGAATTGGCATGCACTCCCCTCAGCATGATGGGTTTGTATATCGTTCCCCATAGCGTCACCGACACAGAGCGAGTTGCCTTTCGAAAGGGAACATCTATGACTGTAACCTCTCTTCCCAGTTTGATCAGGTCAGAAAGATATTTAGGTGCAAAACCATTAAGAGATTTAAAAACAAACACCAACATCTTAAAATGAATTCTGAAATGGACTGGTAACCAGTGAAGGGAGGCGAGAACAGGGGTAATCTGTTCCCACTTTCGTGTACCCGTCAACAGGCGAGCTTCTGCATTCTGGACCATCTGCAGTCTGGAGAGAGAGGCCTGACTAATACCTATATATAGAGGCCATTACAATAATCCAGACGAGTTGAAATGAAAATATGAACAAGTCTTTGAAAGTCTTTAAAGGACAGGAAAGATTTCACCTTGGTGAGTTGTCTCAATTGGAAAAAAATAGATTTAACTACCGAGTTAATCTGTTTGTCCTGTTTAAAATCACAATCCATAATAACACATACATTTTTATATAGGGCTTCACAAGTGTATTCAATTCACCAAGGTCAAAATGTAATGATTCATAAGTGCCTCTCAGCGTAAACAGCATAACTTCTGTTTTATTTTCATTAAAGCTAAGGAAATTTAGTGCCATCCATAGTTTTCTCAAGACACTGCAATAGAGGCACTAAAGTGCGAGTTTCTTTTCATTTAAAAGATCTTTTCGTATCTATCGTCTGCATAACAATAAAAAGAAATACCAAATTTCTTAAAAGTAGGTCCTAAGGGGAGCATGTACAGGGAGAACAAAATAGGCCCTAAAATGGAGCCCTGTGGGACCCCACACTTGAAAGAAGCGGTTGAGACCAGTCTCTTCAGACGATAAGTGAATGACATGTTCTCTAGGCGCCTCTTTTCTACTTCCGGGTCGCACTAGTAGTGACGTCATAGGCTGTCGCCGGTCAATATCAATTGCTGTGACTGGATAGCTTTTCAGACACCGGTTCACGTGGAGGGCGTTCCCCATAGCGTCAGAGACGCAGTACGAGTTCCCTTTTGAAAGGGAACATAGGTTACAGTCGTAACCTGAGACGTTTTATCTCAAGATTCACACCAGTAATGTTATTTTCTAAGGCACGTATATAAAAGCTACTTAAATGTTCTAATTGAACTAAGGTCTAATCCTGGCTTAATCTAAACCCTGTCTGTGAAACCAGGCCTGTGCTGATGTGGTTTTCCATGTGAGCAAACATCATTTTAAACAGATTTTACAGAAGTACTATATATATTTCATAATTTACTCACCCTCATGTCGGTCCAAAGCTGTGTGACTTACTTTCTTCTGTGGACCACAAAAAAAGATATTGGAGATATTGGATAAAAAAAGACTTTGGAGTCCAACGTTCTTCAAAACATATTCTTTTGGGTCCACAGAATAAATCACACCGGATCGGAAAGACATGAAGGTGGAAAAATAATGACAGAATTCTCATATTTGGGCAAACTATCCCTTTAATGCAGCATTACTCTTTTTGGTAACACTTTATTTTGATGGTCTACTTTAAACATTCTGTTGACTATACGTAACTTTGCAACTACATGTCAACTAACTCTCATTAGAGTATTAGTAGACTGTCTGCTTCATATCTGCTAACTCTTTATTGTGATGCTCCTCAACAGACATTCGACTGACTATAAGTAACTTTGCAGCTACATGTCAACTTATTCTAACCCTAACCCTACCAGTTTACTAATAATCTACTAACACTCTCATGAGAATTAGTAGACATGTTGGTGCAGTGTTACTTATGGTCAACAGAATGTGTTAGGGACCATCAAAATAAAGTGAAACCCTCTTTTTTTCTACAGTCAGGAAGTAAACTAGTCAAGAATTCACAGATCTAATAAAGACGAGACTCTATGGGATGAAGTATATAGTATCAAAATGATTAACACGTGCAAGCACACTTATCAATGAACTTGATACATGTTGCAGAAATGTTTTATCCATGCCTTTCAACTTGTGTGTGCAAAATTTAATGAATGTGTAGCAATTTGTACAAAGAGACATTTTTGTGAATACAAATGTTTTCTTTTGTATTAGTGTATCATAATTTGTGCATGCAACAAAGAAGATGTGCATGTGTGGATCAGGTGACGCGCCTGCATTTATTGAGTTCTTTTCTGAGTGGATCTCATTTGATTCATTTGGATTTTGAGACTTTCTTTTCGCTGTTTTTAAGCTTTTCACAACCCACACACAAACAATTACAAATGAATAGGCCTGGTGCTAATTATTAATGTGTGCACAACTACCCATTTATTTGACAAATTCACAAATGTGCGTCGCTACATTTAAACTAATACAATACAATACAACTTGTGTGTGCAAAATCCAGAATCACATGAATGTGCAGCATTTTGTACAAATAGAGACATAGTTGTTAATACAAAACCTAAATTTTGTATTAATGTAGGCCAGAATTTGTGCATGCAACAAAAGATGTGCATTTGTAGATGAGGTGACACGCGTGTATTCATTGACTCGTTTCTGAGTCGATCTTATTTGATTCATTTGGATTTTGAGACTTTCATTTCGCCGGTTTCGCCTTGCACGATCCACACACACTGTCTGAGAAAACCTGCTACCACTAGATGGCAGTATTCTGCTAAAACAGACAACGGCAGCGTAATCAAGCGTGATCCCCATTTAAAACGCATAATGTGAGTGATATTAAATTGAAGCACCAAATTTAGTACACCATATAGGCCTACTACCTTATTAATAAAGCATACTTTATAGAGGCAATCAGATTATGAACAGCACACATAGAAAACCATTATAAGACGCTTCACGTGCAATAGCGCATTGCATTTTCAATAAGGTGTATCGGCTACTGAGTTTTAATATCACCGTCTTACTGCATTGACGTTAAGCTTTTTCGTAATAATAGGCTCTATGGGAGGAAAACTATATAGCCTAGCCTACTCGACGCGCAACGTTTCACGTTAATGGCATTTCCTTCCTGAGCCTGTTAAAAAGAAAAATTCGCAGTTGCGTTCATATTATAGGCTTATTTTTTTATGACTGCACATTGTAGCAGACATTTTCAAAACAGACATTTTTAAATTCCAAAGCTTGTATAGCACAAGCTTTGGAATTTGAAAATGTCTGTTTTTAAATGTTAAAAGACGATTTTCGCAGGACATTTGTTTTCCCTTTACCCTTGGCCTGCCACTGTTATATAGTCTTACTATAGCACGATGAGTTAACAATATGCAACCATTGTATATCGACATTAAATATTAATTGAAAATCACGTAGGCTAGCCTACATGAGAATGCTTTGACGCGCTACCACAGCTCATGATGCACAAGGGAATGTCTGCCAATTCCACTATCTGCCTTAAAACGTATACTTTTTTAAATTAAAATAACTTTTAATATTTAAATTTTCAAATTCCATGTTTCAATGTTATTTTCTAAGGCACATTTATAAAAGCTTCTTAAATGTCCTAATTGAACTTAGGTCTGATCCTGGCTTAATCTAAACCCTGTCTGTGAAACCAGGCCTCAGATTATTGTGCTGATGTGGTTGGAATGACTCATGGTTGGCTGGTTTAAGCTGGTATTAGCTGGTTTAAGCTGGTCTTAGCTGGTTTAAGATGGTTGCTCAGACTGACTATCTTAGATCGGCCTGACTGTAAAGAAGGGCCCAAAACTCCTCTGAAACCAGCCGGCTAAACTAACTGTGATCAGGCTGGAAGATCAGGGTCCGTGTACTTTTTGATCATTTCATTTCCTGTTTGGAATGGAATAACGAGAAATGAAAACCAGCTCGTTTATTCGTTTTTTACTTTAGTTTAAAAAACGAAAAATGAGATTTTGGCTCGATTTTTCATTTTTCGTTTGTGGTTTACAAATCGGTTTATGGGTTCGATACTTCATTTGGCAGATGTGGGCGCGCTGACACGCCCCTTTCATCTGATTGGTCAAACCGCTCCGCCTTCAGAACGAGCTTATCTTTCTGTCAGGCAGAATAAGAGTCAGTACGAGTGCGGCACTGACAAATGCACTTTAATAAAATAATGTCTGAAACCACCACTCACAGAAATATGTTGCTGGTCACGTAATTCGTGCTCCTGCGACTTGCAAGCGACCCCATTAATGTGAGCCACTGTAGGCCTACACAGATTATTTTAGCTAGATGTAAGCCTATTTCTCATTGATAAATACAGTGCGAATAGTTCCGTCTCTTTGGATAAGGGGAAGTGGAAATAAAAATCAATAATAGGCTGAACTGTAGCCGACCATGATAATATGTCCGTAACATTATGTCCGTAGATTACCTACCCATAACTGTTACATTAGAGTTAGGGGATAACACAGTTTGTAGCTACAGTATAAAAATCATTATGTCTAAAATTCCCATAAAACATGAAAACCCAACAACCCAATGGGAATATATCCTTGTTGTGTAAAACATCTGTTCATAATCTGTGATTACACAATTCCAATACGAATAGCACCGGGAGGCGTCTGGGATGACTGTGCAATTATCAATCCGCATTTTTAAACCAGCTAATTTACAGTAGGCTAATATTCAGAATGTCCTTCTCATATAACGCCAACTACCGCACAAATGGGCTTCCTTTGTGAAATATAGCAGACCACATTTTTAAAAATATTATGTTGGCGCACATTTAAGTCGTTTTGCACGCGTGTTTTGGGCGTGCTGTTTCCTTGTGGCTTAAAATAATTAAATACGGTAAAATAATAAACTTTCAAAGTCTGAACTTAAAGTCGGATATGCCAATCCATTTATTAACATAACGAAAAATAAAACATATTTCTTCAGATAATAACTTAAGTCAAGCCAGTCTCCATTACACGCCGTGTCTCACGGTAAATAACCATGCCCCTCGCTGTGCGCCACACCTGCACTAATTAGCCCACGTCTTAAGTAGATTGGTGGCAGATCACAGCGCCATCCTATCCCAATACACAGAATGGCTCCAACATATTATTTAAACTCTATATTTGTGCATAAATGTTTGCATTCAAGTTTTTAGAGACAGGCAGATAGACAGACAGACAGACAGACAGACAGACAGATATAGATAGACAGACTGTCATATAGACAGACAGACAGACAGACAGACAGACAGATATAGATAGACAGACTGTCATATAGACAGACAGACAGACAGACAGACAGACAGACAGACAGACAGACAGACAGACAGACAGACAGACAGACAGACAGACAGACAGACAGACAGACAGACAGACAGACAGATAGACAGATAGACAGATAGATAGATAGATAGATAGATAGATAGATAGATAGATAGATAGATAGATAGATAGATAGATAGATAGATAGATAGATAGATATTTAAATGTGTTTGGCCTATATACATTTAAAACATAAGCATTATGAACTACAATAGCCTAAACAGAAATGGAACCTTTGTAAGATATGCGCTCATCTTCACAAAAACTACATGCAGGATTTTTAAACATCTCGTGTGGAGAAAATATTCTTTATCCTGTGCAGTATGGCAAGCCATGGCAAAAAGCAGGATAACTTGTAGGCTATAGCCTTGAAAGGAAAACAAATTTGCGGAGTAAAAACAGAGTTTGTGTTGTTGAATCATATTTTTTTTTTAGTAGGCCTACATTTTAAAATATAGAGCTCATGACAAATAATAGTTCCAGATGGACAAACAATAAATGCAAAAACCAGTGTGAATAACAATATCTTAAAAGAAACTAGAGAGTGGCAAACTTTGAAGTAGGGTTCAAGTTTTAATTAGTTGTACAGCTTGAAGTACAGATATGGCCTATTTATGAATGAAATTCATGCTTTTATTTGTCATTTAAACTGATGCAAAAAGGGAAAGAGAGTAGAAAAGACTTATTATCCTGTCGCCCCCTCTAGTGGACAGCATTAAGTATTACGGCGTTCTTTGCTCAGATAACGCAAGTCAATTTTTTTTTTCGGAAGGTAAATCTGACCAATCCGAAAAGATATAAGCGAGTCAGACCAGTCTGAAGGTCTGAGCTGAGTTTGGTGAAGCATTAAAGTTCTAGGCGGAGTCAATTTCTCATAATAATAATGTTTAAATATATGGCTTTCTCAAGGCAACATAATAAAGAAAACTCAGAGAAACATCGACAAATTCAATATGTAATAAAATTTTATTCGTTTTATAATAAAACTAATAACATTTTAAAGGTATGCCGTCTTCAACCGACATGATTTTAATTAATCCCAAACCCTGCTAATTTTGTCAATATTAGTGTACGTTCACTGATTCTTGCTTCTCTCTTTTCTGTCTTTCTTTTCATGTGAACTGAGTAGGTTACACATGATTACATTCATAAAAATAATCTTTATTTCTATTACATTTTTGCCTTGTGATGTAAATAAAATAAGAGAGTGATAGGCCTAAATGTTACGGACATATTATGATGGTACAGTTCAGCCTATTATTGATTTTTTATTTCCTCTTCCCTTTTATCCAAAGAGACTGAACTCAAAGAGACAGACGGAACTCAATTTGCACTGTATTTATCAATGGGAAATACATCATGCTAAAATAATCTTCCATATAGGTCCGTGTGGGTCGCTTGCAAGTCGCAGCAGCACGAATTACGTGACCAGCAACCATATTTCTGCTTTAAATATTGTGCGTAGTTAACAGTGAGTGCGGTTTCAGGCATTATTAAGTGCATTTGTCAGAGCTCGTACTGAAGACGGAGCGGTTTGACCAATCAGATGAAAGGGGCGTTTCAGCGCCGCCCACGTGTGCAAATGAAATATCGAACCCATAAACCGATTTGTAAACCACAAACGAAAAATGAAAAATCGAGCCAAAATCTGGGCTCGTTCGTTCTGTCACGATGGGACCGGGAATAATTCCGTGGATACAAGTGCAGAGACGAAGTGTTTTAATAGGACAAAACATAAAATAAACAAACCAAAACTAAATCCAAAAACAGACAAGGCAATCCAAAAACAGACAAGGCAGGGCAGGAACAGGCACAGCATACAAAACGCGTAACAAATACAACGAACGAGCACAGGACAGCAAACACAGGAAGACTAAATAGGGAGGCAAACAAAGGAGGGTAACGAGACAGACAGGTGGAGCAATTAACCAATAATCAGATAACAAGGGGGAGGGATTAAACAACGACAAGAGCACATGGCTCAAGATAACAAAACACCCATGTGCATAACAAGACAGGACAGACACGTGACAGAGCGACTGAACTGCATTGTGTTCGGTGGATTGTACTGTACAACTTGCCAATAGTTTATCTGATTAAAATTTTTTCCAATAAAAAAAAAACAGCAACTGTCAGTAGACAAAAACTCCATAAAACAGTTTTTAAAGTTGTAAAAATGGCATGTGATCTAGGCAAGGCAAGGCAAGGCAAGTTTATTTATATAGCACATTTCATACACAATGGTAATTCAAAGTGCTTTACATAAAAGAAATTAAAATAATCAAAATAAATCAGAATAATTAAAACAGTTTAGAATAAAAATAAAATACAGAAATAATCAAATGAAATCAGAATAGTTAAAACATAAAATAAAATACAGTACGAACAGTCGGACAAGCAGTGGTACAGTGCTCATTCAGTAAATGCACAGCTAAACAGAAGTGTTTTTAGTCTGGATTTGAATGTGACTACTGTAGGAGCACATCTGATCTCTTCTGGAAGCTGGTTCAGCTGCGGCTGGCATAGTAGCTAAAAGCAGACTCATAGTAGCTAAAAGCAGACTCATAGTAGCTAAAAGCAGACTCATAGTAGCTAAAAGCAGACTCGCCATGCTTAGAGTGAACCCTTGGTATTTCTAGCTGATGTGATCCTAATGATCTGAGTGATCTGTTGGGTTTATATTCAGTGAGCATATCTGCAATGTATTGAGGTCCTAGGCCATTGAATGATTTATATACCAGTAATAATACTTTAAAATCAATCCTATATGTAACTGGCAGCCAGTGTAAAGACATGAGGACTGGTGTGATGTGTTCATATTTTCTGGTTCTGCTCAGCGTTCTGTATGAGCTGCATGGTCTTTTTTGGAAGACCAGTGAGAAGTCCATTACAATAATCCACCCTACTGGTGATGAAAGCATGCACAAGTTTCTGTAAGTCTTGACTGGAAACAAAGCATCTAATTCTTGCAATATTTTTCAGGTGATAGTATGCTGATTTAGTTATTGCTTTGACATGACTACTGAAACTAAGGTCTGACTCTAGAGACACACCAAGATTTCTGACTTGATTTTTAGTTGCTTGACCCCTAGACTGAAGGTATGCGTTCACCTTGAGAACTTCATCTTTGTTTCCAAACGTAATGACTTCAGTTTTGTCTTTGTTTAACTGAAGAAAGTTTTGGCACATCCAATTGTTTACTTCATCAATGCATTGGCAAAGGGAGTCAATGGGGCTGTAATCGTTAGGCGATAGGGCTAAGTAGAGCTGTGTATCATCTGCATAACTGTGGTAAGAGATTTGGTTCTTTCTCATTATTTGGCTCATTGGGAGCATGTACAGGTTGAATAGGAGTGGCGCAAGAATTGAGCCTTGAGGGACTCCGCATGTCATGGATGTCCACTCAGACGTATGGTCTCCTATACTCACATAATAACCTCTCCCTACCAAGTATGACCTGAACCATTTTAGGACTATCCCAGAAAGCCCGACCCAGTTTTCCAGCCTGTCAAAAAGTATGTTGTGATCGACAGTGTCAAATGCAGCACTGAGGTCGAGTAGTACCAGCACTGATAATTTGCTTGTATCAGTATTTAAGCAAATATCGTTTATTATCTTTAT
The DNA here is from genome assembly GCA_026230005.1 of Gila orcuttii. Taxonomy (NCBI): domain Eukaryota; kingdom Metazoa; phylum Chordata; class Actinopteri; order Cypriniformes; family Leuciscidae; genus Gila; species Gila orcuttii. The sequence goes on along the minus strand of JAPDVR010000015.1, from coordinate 42,042,740 downwards.
GAGCGCTGTCTCTGTGCTGTGATGCGGACGGAAACCAGATTGAAAATTGTCAAAGTATCCATTCGAGCTTAAGAATTTGTTAAGCTGATTGAAGACAACTTTTTCAATGATCTTGCCTATGAAAGGAAGATTTGAGATCGGTCTATAGTTGTTTAATATGGTCTTATCCAGATTGCTCTTTTTCAGGAGGGGCTTGACAACTGCAGTTTTCAGGGAGTTCGGAAAACTCCCAGAGAGAAGTGATGCATTTACCACTTCTAGGAGATCTGCTTCTAAGCTGTGTAACACAATTTTGAAAAAAGATGTGGGAAGTGCGTCAAGGGCGCAGGTTGATGTTTTAAGGTGCTGTACGGTTTCTTCCAAAATTTTGCCGTCAATTTCTTCGAAATCAGACATAGTGACTATTTCCTCAGGTTGTGGTCTGATCTGTCTGACCCCAGCGCAACTCAAGGATGAGCTGATCACCTTTCTGATATTATTGATTTTCTCAGAGAAGAAAGAAGCAAACTCACTGCACTTGCTGTCTGAGAGCATTTCACTGGGAATCTGGCTTGGGGGGTTTGTCAGTCTCTACAGTAGCAAAAAGAGTGCGTGTGTTGTTTATATTGCTGTTTATAATATTCGAGAAGAAAGTCTGTCTAGCTTTGCCTAGTTCCTTATTGAAAGCATGGATGTTGTCTTTGTAGATGTTATAATGGACTACAAGTTTTGTCTTCCGCCACATGCGGCATCTAGGACCATTGTAAAGACCGTAGGTCTATCCCTCATAGCTTCATTTTCATCTGCATAAAAAACAATACGTCATCAACACGACTACAGTTGTATACAATCTTTTTGACGGTGCTTTCAGTGATGGCAGGAATAAAAGAGGAAAAAGAAGAAATGAATAAAAAGAAGAGGGCGGGGCCAGCAATGATCTGATGAAAACAGGAGAGGCTCGTAGAACACAAGCTAAATTAAACTAAAGTTGTGTAGTGCTTGTGTTGAACAGTGTGTGTTTACTGATGGATTTTGCATGACCGAGGATATATAAAAATAAACAGACCTGTATTACAGGCTCTCATAATGAGACGCACCATATTAAGAGTGTTATGGCATTTTGTGCTTGTCACTACTGAAGTGTGTTTTGTAACAATCTTTCTAGGAGGATTGTATCCGTAATGTCAGATTCTGTTGGATATAGTGGACTGAATCTTACACTCAAAAAAATGATATGTTGGCTTTACTTAACTTTTCTATGTGGTTCCACCGGTTCCACATAACTATGTTTCGTTATACAAACATAATATGTTCATGTAACTTCAACATCATGGAATTTGGTCATTTTAAGCGACCCAATTAAACTCTGAGCTAATGAGTTAATTAAGTGAATAATTGAGTGATGATTGAGCATTATTGAAGACACCTGATGTTAACAAGCAGAATCTCTGAAGGAGAAAACCGGAATGTTTAAGTCATGAAGAATGTTTAAGTCCAGTTATGGAGATAAGTGTGTGTTTTAGTTGGGCTCTTGACCATTAACTTATTAACTTTAGATTTTGTTTGGTTGTTGTACATGAGTTATAACAGCCGGATGAACAATGAACTAAGGAGATCTGATGGTGATGGTTGTGTTTTAACATAATCATTATTTCACAATCATTTGACCTGAGTCACTGAATTTAGGCTATATTAAACAAAATTTCTGAGTTAAGTTTACCTTACGAATAATAGCAGCACTGTCATTGTAGCATACTATTTTTAGGCTTTTCAATGAAATTTAAATGATCAAATCAATAAATAATAAGAAACTTCCTGAAAAAATATTTTGAGTAGGCACACACAGACATCAAGAATCAGCCAGTGAATCTCAACAATGGTGACAATTATAAAGCATGTTGCAGTGCATTCTGGGTGCCACCAATCAAAACTCATTCATGGCTCCCATCATGCATTGCTGCATGAATAAATAATGAGCTTATGATCTGTTTGTCACCATTGCTGAGATTCATATGCTGATTCTTGATGTCTGTGTGTGCCTACTCAGGATATTTTTTAAGAAGTTTATTTTTTATTTATTGATTTGATCATTTCAATTTCATTGAAAAGGCTACAAATAGTATGCTCTACAATGACAGTAAAGTAAACTTAACTCAGAAATTGGGTTCAATATAAGTTCAGTGATTGAGGTCAAATGATTGTGAAATAATGATTATGTTAAATCACAACCATCACCATCAGATCTCCTTAGTTCATTGTTCATCTGGCTGTTATAACTCATGTACAGCAACCAAACAAAATCTAAAGTTAATAAGTTAATGGTAAGAGCCCAACTAAAACACACACTTATCTCCATAATGGTGACTTAAACATTCCGGTTTTCTCCTTCAGAGATTCTGCTTGTTAACATCAGGTGTCTTCAATAATGCTCAATCATCACTCAGTTATTCACTTAATTAACTCATTAGCTCAGAGTTTAATTGGGTCGCTTAAAATGACCAAATTCCATGATGTTGAAGTTACATGAACATATTATGTTTGTTTAACGAAACATAGTTATGTGGAACCGGTGGAACCTGTTTACATAAAAAAGTTAAGTAAAGCCAATATATCATTTTTTTTAGTGTACTGAGGACAGTGAAAAGGGAGAGTAAATGAGGGACTGAAAAGGATGATGGGATACATGAGGGTGGTCTGAGCTGGTTTGTGCACTAGTGCTTTTCTAATATAATGGCTGAGATATTGGTGAGTCAAACTCGTTGTTGGTCGTTGTCCATCACAGAAGCTTCTAGTGTCCGTCACTGAAACAGAAACAGAAACAAGACACACACACCTCACTCATACATGCTGAGAAACACATTATGTACCAAATGTTCATTAAAGTCAATGAAATACTGTTAAAGAAATGAAACAGTGACTTCCCTGTGATATCGAGGCAGATTTGGCAGAAGTTTGTAGTCTCAGGAGCAGAAACCAACAGATCCAGTGAATCTTTCATCTACACACCTGTTGAATAGTATCAGAAAACAAGATTGTTTAGGCCTTCAAGGTTACAGTTATTGGGACACTTGTTGGTTTGTTTTGCCTGCAAGTAACTACGCATTCAAAGAAAAAGACAACAGTTCACAAAAAAACATTTTTCTGCCATAATTTATTCGCCCTCATGACGTTCAGCCAACAATGTTCTCAAGTCAAATAAATTTTCATGTGTGCAAAACATAAGTGAATCTTTTCCTGAATGAGTCTCAGTCACCAGTCACCTTCATTGTGTGGAAAATTATGCAAAGAATGTGAATGGTGACTTTTGTGTTCTGCAGAAAAAAGTTGAAAGGGATCTCTTTAACCACAGATCCATGTAAACTTGGATAAAAGCATCGTACCATCTTCATATCCTTTCTCCATTAACCTACCTGAATCTATTCCTAAGGACGGCCCTGAAAGGATCTTGTCTCTTCTGTTATACTTGTTCAATCCAAACTGCTGTACACTGTTAAAATGGCACCGACCCGATTTTTTAGCTGTTAAAATGGCGACCGACATGATTTTTTAGCTATTAAAATGGCACCGACCCGATTTTTTAGCTATTAAAATGGTGACCGGCCAGATTTTTTTAGCTATTAAAATGTGACGGACCCGATTCTTTAGCCGTTAAAATGACGACCGACCGGATTCTTTAGCCGTTAAAATGTGACCGGCTGGATTTTTTAGCTGATAAAATGGCGACCGACTCTTCAATCAAATGCTCCAGAAGCTCCTCAATGTCAGCTAGGAAAAAAAAACACAAATAAACCAAATATCGCTGATTAGCTCACAGAAGTTTCTGGAAATTTCCTGTCAATAATGAGCAGAAACAAGACACACACACACACACCTCATTCATAAATGCTGAGAAACACATTATGTGCTAAATGTTCATTAAAGTTGAGTGAAAGTGAAATACTCTTGTCGAAATGAAACATGGTTACTTCCCCGTGATAACGAGTGATGGATCTGGGTTTGCTGAAAGGGGTCCTTTGTTCCACAGAAGAAAGTTGCAAATTGCTTTGGATAAAATCATCTTGCCTTCTTATTCTACTTACCATCATATCATCTGTTCTCCAAAAACCTACCTGAATTTATTCCGTTTAACTTTTGCAAAGTTTTCCATAAATATTCATACTTAACAGTCATTTGAGTATATAAAAACACTAAACACTAAAAATGTGTATTTTTTTTATTTTATTTAATAAATAGAGTGTCAGGGCTCTGTCATTCTGTTGCTGTTAAAATGGCAAACGACCGGATTCTGTTGCTGTTACAATGGCAACCGACCGGATTCTGTTGCTGTTACAATGGCAACGACCGGATTCTGTTGCTGTTACAATGGCAACCGACCGGATTCTGTTGCTGTTACAATGGCAACCGACCAGATTCTGCTGCTGTTACAATGGCAACCGACCAGATTCTGCTGCTGTTACAATGGCAACGACCGGATTCTGTTGCTGTTACAATGGCAACCGACCGGATTCTGTTGCTGTTACAATGGCAACCGACCGGATTCTGTTGCTGTTACAATGGCAACGACCGGATTCTGTTGCTGTTACAATGGCAAACGACCAGATTCTGTTGCTGTTACAAGGGCAAACGACCAGATTCTGTTGCTGTTACAAGGGCAAACGACCAGATTCTGTTGCTGTTACAAGGGCAAACGACCAGATTCTGTTGCTGTTACAATGGCAACCGACCAGATTCTGCTGCTGTTACAATGGCAACCGACCGGATTCTGTTGCTGTTACAAGGGCAAACGACCAGATTCTGCTGCTGTTACAAGGGCAAACGACCAGATTCTGTTGCTGTTACAATGGCAACCGACCGGATTCTGTTGCTGTTACAAGGGCAAACGACCAGATTCTTCTTCACCGACGCTGGAAAGATTCAGCAGCTGATAAAGGGGTTTTAGAACTGAAGCAGTGTGGTACAGTGCTGACCCGAGACGCACCCAGTTGAACCCATTTGAGTACAACTGATTAATTTCAGAGTAAGCTGATCTGATATCTTTTATAACTTCAATATACTCGCTAAATGATGAAAAAACCTGCCATACAGAACTAACCAGCTGGTTTGCTGTGGTGGCTGATTCCGGTGAGGTGAACACAGGCGGCATGACTCCAGTGGGTTTAGATAAAACAGATTTGTTGAGAGAAATGATAGAGGCTTCCTTCTCCTTCTTAAGATACACGCAAAATGGCTGACAAGTCACAAGAAGCACTCAATATATATTACATCCGTCTAAACGTGTCTGATTTTTATTGGCCAGAAGAAAAGAGTCATCAGTGATGGTATGTCAGGTTATTTGACGTCAGAATTTGGAAAAATTCTAGAAGATTCTATTCATTTTCGTTAATGAGAAAACATTTACAGGAAACATGTTTGGCACGCGCTGCACTCTTTATTGCCATACACGGTGTCGTTTTATTTTGATTGAATTTTTATTGAACTTAAGAAATCTGACATAAGAGGAAACAGATATGACAATAAATGTAAAAATACTGTTCATCTCTTTATTTCTCAGTATTATTTTAGAGTTTTGATCTTCTCTTAACTGAGAGATCATCCTGTATTTTATAGTATTATAATGACTATATTAAACTTTGACTATATAGGCAAGGCATGAAATATTAAAGCAATATTAAAGTTCCTGTATGCTCTTTTCTATGCTGTGACTTCCTGTCTATGTGGTTTTCAGCTTCCTGTCTGCAACTTTCTGCACATGATGCAAGTAGATAACAGGTTTAGCCTAAGTTATATTGACTCGTGACTTATTATGCCTATTTTGCTTTTTTTGAGTCCTAAAATTTTCTTCACAATGTTTTGTCGATTGCAATTTCCCCTCTGTGATATTCTGGTTCATCTAACAGGTGTCAGATTTATATTGGCCAGAAGAAATTAAATAATAAATTCATCAATGATATTACGTAATCTGATGCCAGGGAAAGTTCCAGTAGGGGAACTCCGACAACAAAACTACTTTCATGGAAGAGAGAACATTGACAGGAAAAATGTTTAACTCTATTCTTTGTTATTTTTATCAAAGATGCAGAAAATGTTTTATAGGCCTACACCTTGTAATTGATTTGAATCTTCTACACAAACAATGTTTAAAAAAAATGTAGGCTAAGTGAACAAAATAAGTAACCAAAATGAAAAAAATAAATAAAACAAGACGTTGAAATCCCAGAGAGAAGTAGTAGGGCTGTTTTCGGTGTGTATTCTTCCACTTTAATATATACAGTTCTGTAGGATACAACTATATAAGGACATCCTAAAAAACAAAATACTCTACAATAAGGCCCAATTGTTTAACATTAACGTATTAATTAACATTAAATAACAACGAGCTATACATTTGTTACAGTATATTTTAATATTTTTTCATATTTAATAAAAATAGGCCTAACTGTTTAGTTCATAGTCGCACATTTATTAACAGATCATTTTTAGATTTTTGAATAATAGGCTATATATAAAATTAACTTGGATTAATAAATGCTTTAGAAGTATTTTTCATTGTTCATGTTATAATGAAACCTTATTGTAAAGTTTCCCAAAAACATCACGTTTCTTATGGTTAAACGTTTTAGCTTCAACTCGAGGGACTACTATGCTAGGAAGATAAGTTTTGATGGATGCGTGTCGAGTTTATTTATTATTAGCCTATAATTAGTCCATGAAAATGTAAAAATGTTAAACTTTGGGTAAAATCCAAAACTCAGCGCTCATCACTGTCACTTTTTACCCAGCCGTCCAATCAAAGTGGAGGATGGGCGGGACAAATACCACACCGACCAATCATCCTCCGTGTATAATGCCTGAACAACAATGGAGAAGTTAATATTGATGATATTTTTGCACCTTTAGATTCTAGTAACATCAGGGTTTGAATCCCTACTACAAGGGCGAAACTTCAAAAGTGGTGGGGCAAAAGTGTATGATTTGTGGTGTATAGTGTGGATTAATATTTTGTGATTTCTATGCTTTAACAAGGATGTGTACATTGCCAGTTCTTCATGTAACATGTATTACACTTTAAAAGTATAATAAATGAATGAATTAATATATTTTAAAGAATTAGTTTTTGGTTAATGTTAATTTCTAAATTACCTTTCTATTTTTTTTTTTTTTATTTACTGCATAAGTAAAGCAATAAGTCCTTTTTTATCTTGTCATACTGTATATAATTAGAAATGTAAATTTCTGACTTCTGTTTAGTTATATCTTTTTGTGACTTATTTCTGCTAAATCAGAGCTCCCTGTAAATTAATGGACTGATTAAACGTAGAGCTAAAAGGCATGTATACTGTAAAAACATCTGACATTTAACAAACATTGACAATGTTGCTGTTTTATTGGTTTCTAGAAGGTGTTTTCATTGGTAATCTCACATCATACTACTACAGTAAATTAATGACTTTTGGTCACTTCAAATCAGTGTCAGTGAACAACCCCTTGAAAACACAGATATTGACTGTTAAAGCATTTTGTACACTAAATAAATAAAAACACTTCATTAGACATCTGGGATTATCACATGCACAGTAAAGAAGCTTTACAAATGCTTACAAGCAATTACTGTAGACATTTATTAAATATCACAGACAATAAATAACCCAAAAAGAAGGAGAATATAAAGAGAGGAGAGAGAATTAATGCGACCGTACAAACGAGCGTACAAAGATTAGTCACTTACTGCACAATCGACTGATCAATAAACAATCACATACTGCAAAACAAGCAGTGATCGATCAGGTCATGTGACCCTAAAATCTGAAATATTAATACACATTCAGAGCTGCAAAGAAATTAAGATTCACAGTAGAGCAAACATTGCAACTATAAATATAATCAATCAATATTATGTGCAAATCTTAAAAACTCTAAAATGTTATATCTGTCTCTAGTTCAGACCGTCCACAATCATAAAAACATCTGCTGTTTAATAACTACATGATTTGTCTGGAAACTATTAAAAGGAAGTAAACAAAATCACATCAAATAAAACTAAAAATGGCACAAAATTGACTTTAAAATCAAGTATAATTTAAATGATCATGCAGCAGAAAGTTCATCGAGTGAAGAAAAGTCTCATAAGTGCTGATATAAGTGTGTATCAATCCATGCAAACTCATCTCAGGTGTATGAAGTGCACAAACACACCAGACTGTGACAGCAGTGTGATATAGCATCAGTGAGACACACACACACACACACACACACACACACACACACACACACACACACACACACACACACACTTCTCTGGCCTTCAGTACGGGATCTGGTTCTGATAGTACTGGATCATGTCATACGTTTTGCTCCTGGAACAAATGAAAACATATTTCAAGTAATTCATGCATTATTTATTAAACAGGACTTTTACATGTTCATCTCTCTTTAGTGTGTAATGTTCCTGTTTGTCCCTCCAGCACGAGTTATTCTCTATATCAGTGTTAGTGTTTCTGAACTCCTGAAACGCCTCCATTGTAGTCTTGAGTTTCTTCTGGGAACGAACACGTCACAATATTCCTCATTTAAATAATTCATACGCAGAATAAAGGGGCGGGGCCTGGTTGAGTTAGTTATGGTAAGGGACGGGGGATTTACCAAACACACTCGAAGCACTCGACTAATCACAACACACTGCTCCAGCCGACCAATCAGAGCACAGTGTGCTTTACAGAAGGAGGGGCTTCATAGAGACAGGAAGTAAACAGAGCGTTACTGACAGACTGGGAAGAGAGGAGCCGCAACAATGGAGAATATGAGGAAATAATGCATGTAAACCGGTTCTTGTAGAGCCCGAAAACAACATCAAACTTTAAGAAAGGAAATAATAGTAATAATAATGGTCTCTTTAAAGTGCCCATATTATGCTAATTTACTAGCTCATAATTGTGGGGGTTTGAATACATTTACATGCTTTTAAGTTAAACACATTTTTCCTCAGTCTGTTCATTGCTGCAGCTCCTGTTTTCTACACTGTTGTAGTTCCTGTCTCTTTATTGTGTCATTATTGGAAGGCCATGTAATGTTTTCTTTGCATTCACAGTGAAAAAACAGCGTCGTCTCGGCATAGCGAATCACTTACCCATAATGAGTAGATGGGGTTTATGTAAATGTGTGTCATGGTGACATGGTTAAGTCACAGAAATAATGGCAGGACGACAAACGAGGAATTTCAGGAGAGTGTTTTCTGTTGGAGAGATTCACTGTCTTTGACAGAATGTGTTTAACTGCACAAACAGCTAATACTACACACTCAAGGAAAGGTCAAATCAAAAAAAGCATGAAAGCCTTTTGAGCATCATGTTTAATGTCCATATACATGTAAAATATGATAAGCATATGATTTTGTTGTTTTAAATCTGTGCATTCTAGTAAAACAGACAGACACACACACACACACACTGACCTGCTGCTCAGGAAGCAGTTCTGAATGACTTTGATGATAAAAGCCGCTGCTTCCTTCTCACTCACGCCAGGGTTAAAGCGCTGCCTACAACACATGATTCACTTCAGATCTTCACAACAAACCACAACATGCATGCTCTCGTTGAAGTGTTTCTGGAGATGTTTTAGACATCTAATATGATGCAGTTTTAATAATTCTGCACGGAGGCTTAAATTTATTACTCATTAACTCTCGATGTTCATAACAACAAATATGCATTAATGTAAATTGATTTGTTTATTTTTTCATAATTTCTGTAAAGTCAAGTTAGTTTACCCTTATTTCTACAATCCTTTATACAATTCAGATTGTTTCAAAGCAGTTTCATATAGTATGAAACATGAAAATGCAAACTTCCTCAAATATGAGACTAATTTAATATCAGCTGTAAAGCAGCTCTAAAAAGACAACGGTGTTGTTATTCTGATCAATTCAGTTGATTCAGTTTGTAAGAAAGAACTGATGTCATTTCAAAAATGCCTTTCCATATCTTGATTTCTCAAAACTTAATTACTTTCAACATGTAAATATGTAATTTAAGTGTTTTGGAGATTTTCTTGCCATGATACATTTTTAATAATTCTCCACAGTAATTTACATTTTATTAAACGTACTAATTCTCCATGACAAAAAAACATTTTCATATACATTTTTTTGTGATTATTTCTTTGAAATGTTTGTAAAGTACTGATTTCAATTATAAAAAATGTTCTTCCATTGCTTAATTTATCAAAAAATTTTACATTTTCAAAAAAAAATCTGACTTCATTTGCATGCACATAAAAATTCCAAGACATTTGTCCCTTCTCTTCCATCATAGTTGCTTCAAACTCACTTGAGCAGTTTAATGGTCTGACCGCGGAAACAGGGCAACCCTGTGTCCAACATCAGCGTTACCAAGGCAACCACAGCATCCATGTACGGCCTACAGGGTAACAGAGAAATGCATTCAGGATATCGACTCCATCCATTTTTAATAGACACGTTCACACACACACACACACACACACACACACACACACACACACACACACACACACACACACACACCTCACCTGACGGCCAGGTATCCGCGCACACACATCTCCATGAACCACTTAAAGGGCGTGGCCTCCATCTTGCCGCCCATGATCATCACCATCTCATCCGTCAGTTTGATGTCCGGCTCCCAGCCCAGATTCCCACCCGGAGAACTCTCAAACATGAAGCCGAAATCTGAGGAGCGCACACACACACACACATTAGAAACACACATGATAAACCCAGAACAGAGCGTTATGATGGTTTGAGGTCTCACCGATGTGGATGAGGTGTCCGTGTCTGTCCAGCATGATGTTCCCGTTGTGTCTGTCCTTGATCTGGAGCAGGAACAGCAGAAGACTGTACGCAGCCATACTCCTGATGAAGTTATACCTCGCCTGAGAGAGAGAGATAGAGAGAGAGAGAGAGAGAGAGAGAGAGAAACTGTTTCTCGACTCCAAGGACCCTTCATCATTCACAACCGGCTTTCTCATGCATCACTATCACGTCTGCAGTTAGTTTAAAATGCTGCTGCAAGGCCTTTAACCAGGACTAGGAAATATGAGAGAATAACACCTGTACTAGCATCCCTTCACTGGCTTCCAGTCAAATTTAGGATTAAGTATAAGATTTTATTATTTGTTTTTAAGGGCTTAAATGGGATGGCACCAAGTTACATTAGTGAACTTCTTCAGCAACATACATCCTCTAGGCCTTTAAGATCTGTACATAGGTTTCAGTTTACCATTTCAAAGCCTCGTCTAAAATCAAAAGGAGACAGGGCCTTCTCTATTACATCTTCTTGTTTATGGATCAGTTTACCCCTCCATGTTAGATCGTGTGCCACCCTTGATGCATTTAAATCTCTTTTAAAGACTTAAAGACTCTCTTGCATTTGATTGCAATTAAAGTTTTGTAATTGTTTCATACTTTGTTTTATGATCTTAGATTATATGTGCTGGGCTATATGTGAAGCACTTTGGCCAATGTGTGATGTATTTAAACATGCTATATAAATAAATGCGATTGATTGATTGATTGCTTTAGATAAAAGCAAATGCGTAAAATCCATAAATGTAAATGTACAACTATATTTGAAGTCTGCCTAGCCCTAAACTTTGCTTAAAAAAATATTTTAATCCATATGCACTCCTAATGTAAAAAAAAGGTTACAATTAAAATAAATAAATCAAATTTAAAATTAAATTAAGTTTCAGAATTCCAAAAATGTTAATAGGTGTTTTTCAGTGTTGTTACCCTTTTAAACCAATGAATCTGCATGACTTTTACAGTCATTGTTTATTCACTGGATAAGAATTAAGATTTTTTAAACTTAATTTCTATTGTGGCTGATATGATATATTAGAGCTTGGCATTTTATAGAGCAATTCATATACTATTAATTTACATGACTTTTCCAGGTCTTCTTACCTTTCCAAAATGAATAAAAATAACAAAATGAATAAAAATAAAAATGCAATTATAACAAAAAATTATAACAAATTATAACAAAATACAGTTGGAAATACATTGATTTGTAGTTGTTTTAGCTCATTTTAAAGTTGTTGTTTTTTGTATGACTTAATTTCTACATTACCTGATAAAATATATTAGAGCTTGGCATTACTAAAGAAATTCGTATACAATTATTTTAATTCACATGACTTTTCTAGGTCTAGAAAACATTAAAATTAGGCTTCCCCATATTTTCCATGTTTTCCAAGACTGTAGGAATCCTGGATCAACAAAAGAACAAACAAATAAACAAACAAACAAATAAATAAATAAATGAAAAAACAACACATGAATTTTTTTTTTATAGAAATTGGAAAAAACAGAAATAAAATTAAAATAAGAAATATATTAAAATAGTGAATAAATAGCTTTTTAGTAGTTTTAGCTCATTTTACAGAGTGTTTGTATGATTTTAAATCATTGTGTAGAAGTTTGCTGATGCCCTCTAGTGGACGCCGGACTCCTGATTGAGAAACACTGACATAAACAGAGTAACAAGTAACTCGGTAACAATAAGAGATATGAGGCTTTTCTCACCTTCTGGAAGGCCAGAGTGGATTCGTCTCCGTACTGGTTACGGAAATAATCGTACATCCCGAAATCCGTCTGTCGTCCCAGCTGATCTCTGGACTTACAGTCTGGGATGCACTCGATAACGCCACACTGCGGGACAAACACAGGAGTCAGGACTGTTACACTAAAAACTAAACTGCTGGTGTCTCACTACTAGCCAACTGGAAACAAGAGCATCACACCTGCGGATTGAGCTTTGGTGAAAGTCATTTCTCTCTCGTTCACTCTCACATACTGTAAATCACATCAGGAGCAGCAAACAAACAAACAATCGTAATAAAGGGAATTAATATGCAATACAGGGAGTGAGATGTGTGTGTTTGTCCCTTCAGGTAATGATCATGTGAGATTTACAATCAATAAACAGACTGTTCGGAGGTCTTATTTTATTAGTCGTGCAAGTTTAGCCATATAAAGATGGTCAGTTACACAATCACACGGATGACAGATGTGTTTGCAGTGGGACTGGTTTAGACCAGAACAGAACAGGACTACAGATCTGCAGTTCTTCACTACTGTATGAATCCGAAGTATTACCAATGTAATAAATCTGATTAAAATCAAAACAACACGACTGCAACTGAAAATCAGTGGGAAAAAAGACTGGTGTGATGCCAGCTGGCAAAACTCATTCTCATTCAAAATAATTTTTCAAAAATTAATTTATTCATTTTAATACTAAAGATTAAAAAAAAAAAAAAAGTAAATAAAAATTACATTTAAATAAATAAAAATAAACATTTTTTTATTAAAATAATTAAATTTTATTTTATATTTAAATAAATAAAAATAACAATAAATAAAATGAAATAAAATAATAAAAATAACTCACCCCAGGTGCCGTCGCTACCACCCTATACGGAAACACAAACAGGTCGAGTCCCACCAGCTGGAAAATGTTCTTGAACAGACCGATGATCTGCAAAGCCAACATGTCCTGGACGGAGGAAAGAAAGAAATATATCTGAACCACTAAACCAAACTTTTCTACTTAAATATGTTACACCTGATAAACGTGATTTAAACAATGAATTTGTTAATAATTTCTAAAAATCTACAGTTTAAATCTGTTGACTTATATTACACACACGTTTCTGTTCTGTTTATTTGTGCTTTGGCAACATTGTAACACAGTCATGCCAATAAAGCAATTTAAATTAGAAAAAGAAAGAGTTATGGGTTTTAACAGGTATTACATATGAATTGGATGCAACAGATTTAACAAAAAATGCAAATGTTCAATAAACAGACCTTTGTTAACATTCATACACTAACAGGGGAATTAACTATAATAGTTTGTGAAATAATGTATTAGTGTATAATGATGATGTGCGTCACAGGTGTGAATACTGTATATATCAGCTACAGTATTTTACTACGGCTTTGAGTCGTTGGCTCATCCAATCAAATTTCATAGCTGAAATGTAAACTAATAAGTACATAAACAGGGTGTCTACAGATATAAACAAGTTAAATTTAAGACTTTTTAAAACCTTTTTAATGCCACTTTGAATGAAATTTAAGACCAAACCTGTGATGGAAATACATTATATTACATACATATATGTAATATTTAATGTTTAACTTAAGTAATTTAATATAAACTACTTTACTTGAACTAAAATCAATGTAACATTTGCAGTCGTCAGAATATTCAGCAAAATAGCTCCCGTCATGTTATGTAACTTAACTATATCATATGTTATAAATAAAAAACTCAACATGTAGAATTTTTACCTCAGTATGTTTCTTCTGTGAGTTTTTTTATGTGTGCTGTTATGCTCATTAGTTTTGATTTCTCACTATAAAATCTCTCAACAGCGCTACCAGAAATACATTATCAATCGCTGTTTATGTAATAAAATCAGAATCATTCTCACGATTCGATGCTTCACTGGTTATTTGACGGACATTGGGTCTATCAGACTGGAGAAATTTTAGCGGTAATGTGACCATAAATATTTAAGACCCATCGAGTCTGAATTTAAGACATTTTAATACTTTTTAAGGCCTTTTATTAGGAAAACTTTAAGACATTTTAATACTTTTTAAGGACCCGCGAAAAACAAAAACAAAGCACATGAGATGTCAATGTAAAACTCTGATACCTGTCTGCAGTCGTCTCCTACTTTAAAGATGGCCGCCTGCCAGCAGATCTTCTGTGCATCTTCTCCACTTTGAGCTTCATCCAGTGAGTCCGAGCGACACAATAAACCTACAAACACACACGAGTGTAAGAGCGTGTCATCATACTTCATGTGTTGGCGTGATTGAAAAGCACCATTATCCCTCAGACTTTCATCTTAAATTTCTAAAATTACTATTTATTAATATTATTATAATACAGCACAGACAATTAAAATAATTGAGCAAAATCATTCACATTCAATGGCTGCATAATTGCTAACAATGATGTCATTGTAATATTTGTACACTGTGATTAGTCATCTACAGTATCGGGTCTCGGCCCACAAGGGGGCGTTAGCGAGCTCTTAGGGGGGGTCGCGTCATATTTTGAAAAGTGTTGAACAGTGAGCATTAAAGCAGCAGTCCGTAACTTTTTTAGTGTTAAAAATTTACTACATTTATATAATGAGTGAGTACATCATGAATCCATTTTCCAAACTGTGTTTTGTCTTATCCTGAGTCACTATGGTACACCTTTAATAAGTGTTTATTGGGACTATTTTACACTGGTTCGGGTCGCACCGCTGCGGTGTAGCCCAGTGACTCGTCATAGACATAAACAGAGAGAAGTAGCTCCGGCTACAATGTTCTTCCGCAAGACGCTTTATTCTGTTAATAAACGCATCTTTATTAATCGCTAGAGTGCCAAACGTTACGGACTGCAGCTTTAACTAGAACGATCATACTACAGACTGACCCTTGAGGATGATATGCGTCTTGCCCTGGCTAAGATCTCTCCACGCATTGACCAAATTACTCACTGCCAGCAACAATCCTCACAGCTGATTGATAAAGCCTCACAAATAACATGCAAGTATTGAGGTCCCAGACACAAGTCATTTTGTAATAGCCTTTATTAATTCTTTTTTCCCTACACACAGTGTGAATACTGATATTTTTGTTATTGCATTTCAAATTGGGCCAATTAATAGGCTACTCCTAGGCTTACGTTTTTAAATTACAAACGGCCTACTGATGTTTTTGTTATGGTATTTTCAATATTATACGCTATTATTTGTGCATAAACATATCTGGTTATAGTAATAAACATACTTTTAATTAAAAACAAAACATTTTGTCATCCTTGCTGCAAGCTTACAAGAGTGACAATATCATTAAATGTGAAGGGGGGCCCTAAAATATTTTCTTGGGAAAAAGGGGGTCTCAGACAAAAAAAGATTGGGAACCACCGATCTACAGTACTTGCCAGCCAGCAGAAGTATGGCTATTTGCTTCAGGAATGAAAGTATTATGTTTGTGCCCTAATGATTTGCATACCTTCTTTCTCGAGTTCACTCACTCCACAACGTTTCACCTTGAATTTGGCCAGATACGGCGCTTTAGCGGCACTGAGAGGGAAAACACACAGTCACGTGATTTTATTGTGCATCTAAACCCCATTAAACACACTTGATGCTTTTATAGATGCTGTATGACAGTGTTCAAGTGAACCTATTATGCTTTTTATGATATCTTTTTTGTCTCTCTAAGAGAAAGAAGTGATTCTGGACTAATTTGCATAATGCGAGCTTCTGGTCTTGATTGGCTGAACAGCGTCTCTTTGCTCCGCCCTCAAACACTGTAGTATCTCTGAGACTGGAAGAGTTTGGTTTGTGTTGTTCATGTCAAGAAGCAAAAGCAATTCCACTTTGCATGCGCTTCCAAATGCTGAGATTGATAAACCGACACCATCATTACTGTTTCTATCACTGAGGATCAAGTGCTGAGGAAGATCCGGAGCTGAAGTTCAGATATGCTAATAAGTGTTTGGTTTCCGACCAATCACAACAGAGCAGCTCTCAGAGAGGCGGGGTTTAGAGAGACTGAATCATTGATCAAACAATTTCAGACACTGAGAGAAAAGAGCTGATGCTGCAGTGGCTATTATGAGAAAATTAAAGAGTTTTTTGACCTTGGATGCATGTAAACCTATTGTAGAAGATCCAAAACTAAACTAAGAACTTTAAAATAGGATAATAAGGGCACTTTCAGTGGGGATTGTACCTTTGCATTGGCGTTCCAGATTTGTAGTCAATGTCTAGGACTATGGCCTCAGGGTTACTGGGCAGATAACAGCCTGAGAAACATCAAATTAACGGTTTTGTAACTAAAAGTGGTTGTAATATCAGCCAAGAACAAAGAGTGATCTGATAATGAACAGATTGAAACCTGGCTGGACTTTGATATCAGACAGCGCTCGCAGACACGCTCTCTTCCGCTCGTCTCCTTTAGGAATGGGCCTGAAATATGAGCAGAGAAACAGAAGATCTCAGCTTCAAACATGAGCTAAGAATGGAGGATTAACACCATCTCGAGACAGGATGAGGAGCAGGGGCGTTCAGTGATGGTAGACATGCTTTCAAAATCAAAAGCCTTGTAGTCTATTCCCACAGGATAGAAAATTGTCTTAAAACAAACCAACACAAGCAACAATACATAAATCCCACACAACCAATAGAATTAATCTTAAAGTCCTATTTAACCCTTGCACTGTTGAAAATTAAGCTAATTTGGTGTTCCTGGTCAAAAATGACTAGCCAACAGAAAATTGCTCTCACTGAAATAAAGTCTCTCATTATGCTATATTAATCACCAGATGTTGGATTCAATCGTTTTATCAATTTGTGTTCTTTCAGTTACCATAGGTTATATATTTATTTTTTGTAACTGATAAAAAAAAGTTGATAAAAAGATTGAATCCTACATTTGGTGATAATATAGCATAATGAGAGACTTAATATTTTGCCAAATGAGAAGTTTATCTATGTATTATCTTTTTAGTCTTTTAATTCCTTTTATAATTTCCTTGCTTTTATTTTGTGATTATATTAATTCCTTTCTGTGTAAAGCACTTTGAATTACCAAAGTGTGTGAAATGTGCTAAATAAATAAACTCGCAAGCAATTTTCTGTAGGCCAGTGATTTTTGACCCCGAACACCACAAGTGTAACAAGGTGGGGGGAAAACTGCAAAAAAAAAAAAATTGGGGAATAATTTTCATGCTTTTTTTGGATAAGTTGTTAAACCCTGTGTGAGCAAAGTCAGTAAGTTTTATTCCAATGTGATAACATTCACTAGCATTTTGTGGAAAAGAGTCAAAATGACCGGAACACAGACAGATGCTTTTATTACTTTATAATGGCTGAGACGTTGGTGATCTTGTTGAAGAAGTCAAACTCGCGCTGGTAGAAGTCTTTAGCTGGACCCGAGAGAGACCCGATGATCTCTTCCACCAAATGCTCCAGAAGCTCCCCGATGTCCGCTAGGAAACACACAGAATAACATCACTGACGAGCTCTTCACATCGAGCTGATGTTCGGAAGAGGACTTACGGTCCTTCTGGTGTCCCTCCTCGTCGGTGTAGATGTTGGTCTTCATGTTCCAGATGAACTGATGTGCCAGAAGCTGAGACTTCTGTGCCGCCCACAGGATGTATTCTCTCACGTACCCCATCTACACACACACACACACACACACACACACACACACACACACACACAATATTACCAGAGCAATCAACAAGTCAGAGAGAAAATGGGGAATGTAATATATGGCCTGCATATACAACATATTTATACTTTTGCAAAATATTAAAATGATGCATGCAACTTGATTTATACCTTTACAAATCTAACTTCGCACATGCAAATAATTTTTCCATTATTAGTCCATATTATATGAAAAGTAATTTAAAGCGCCTTTATTATGCTTTTTCAGATATTATCTTTCATGTAGTGTGTAATAGAGCTGTGTGTGAATGTAAAAGTTTCAGTGCAGATAAATAGAGTTTTTGTCTCCTAAAAGAAGTGATCCTGTACTGAAACAAGTCGTCAGTAATTCAGTCTCACTTCTTGCTGAACCTGCGTAGGTTTGTAACTAATTTGCAAAATGCCAGTCTCTGGTCTTGATTGGCTGAACAGCGTCTCTTAGCTCCGCCCTCAAACACTGTAGTTTATCTGAGATTGGAAGAGTTTGGTTCGTGTTGTTCACGTCGAGAAGACGCTGTTTTCTGCTGACAAAGCAAATCCACTTTGATGAGATTGATACGGTAAAACCCACACCATCATTACTGTTCGTATCACTGAGTTTTAAGAGCTGAGATTCAGATATGATAATGAGCGTTTGGATTCTGACCAATCAGAGCAGAGCAGCTCTGAGAGGCGGGGTTTAGAGAGACTGAATCCTTGATCGAACAGTTTCAGACACTGAGAGAAAAGAGCTGATGCTGCAGTGGATATTATGAGAATATTAAAGTGTTTTTTGACCTTGGATGCATGTAAACCTATTGTAGGAGGTCCAAAAACAAAACTAGAAACCTTTAAAATAGCATAATAGGGACACTTAAACTTTTAACTTCATACACACTATACCTTGTCATAACGGAGAGCCTGAACAATTTGTGGGATGTAAAACAGAATAGCATCCTGTTGAACGAGAGTAAAATATACATTAATAAAGACAAAATGATGCAAGATAAAGAGCTATAAAGAAATATAGTGATGTGATGATGGCGTACAGGAGGGAAGGAGCGCAGGACTTTGACGGCGTATTGTGCGGTCAGCGGATGTGGCGGATACATGCTGGAGAAATACGACAGGCCCGTGGGAGGATCAGCCGGAGCCCAACACAAGATGTGACTCAACTCCGGAGAATCGGCATCAATCGTGTGCCACGTCACCAAGAACTGCAGCGGGAAACACACACATGTTCGATTACGCAAGATACAATAAATCAAACTGTCAGTATTTTTGTGGGAGAACAATGTTTATGAGTACTGAACTAATCACACATCCATGAACTTTTATTTGTTCCATTAGCAAGATTTTAGGTTTAATTTATATGAATGCATAAGAGAGAAGTGTCCAGCAACTAGGGGTGTGCAATAATATCATGATTGTGGTTTTAATGATATGTGATCTGACATTATCAAGTATGTCCCTCACTTTACAAAAACACACCTAGCACACTTACACAAAGTGATTTACTTAAAATGCATTTAGAATTCCCTCAATATTTAAAGGTCCGTTTCACAGATGATTAAATTGCTTAATTTTCATCTCAGTGCTTCTAACTCAGTGGCTGTAAGTGGGTAAGGAATAGGATTTCAAGTTATTTTGAAAAAAATTGACAAAAAAGAGAATCAACTACCGCACCTTTAAGATAAGGAGGCAAAAATACCTCTGACTTTTATATTTATATAATTTAATATAGTTAATTAATATCATACGAAGAGTGCCGTTTTTCTCCAAAAATCAGCATAACAAACATGTTTTTGATTTTATACAACAGTTAATATTAAGTGACTTTTAGAACCAATATTGCCTGTTTTTGCTCTATTTAGCCAATGAAAATAGTTCCACACAAAACCACAGGACTGATTTGCATCTCTGATTCTGAGCAACACACAGCGGTGAATGACTCAAGAGAGTCAAATGCTTCGTTTCTGAGTGAATTGACCTTTTGAATCAATCGGTTGAAACTCAAATGACTCAAATGAAACAGTGACTTGCTGCCATCTACTGGTGGTTTTAATTTCAAATTTAAAGTATCTTTTCATCTTTTAAATTATTTCAAAATATCAATATTCATTTTAGGTTTAAATTATTTTATATTGAGATATAATTTTTATCAATATTGCACACCCCTACCTGCAACTGCCCAAAAATACAGCATTTTTATCACCTTTATTAGTTCATCTTAGTATATATTTCAGAAATATCCAGGGGACAAAAAGTCCAGGAAACACAGGCTGTGTAAATAAGACCCTAGACAATAAAACATATTGAAGAAACTGTAGTTCTGTACTTCATGTCAAATTAAATGAAATGCTGTCTACCCGACTAAGGTCTATTACTCGTTCATTTGATAATTTGGTTCTGGATGTTCACCTTCACAGCCTCAGGAACGTCACTGACCGCTCCCGGATCCAACCGAACCAAGCGAGTCACTTCTGAGAAAATGACTTCGGTGTTTTTGAACCTGGAAAACATCACTTTCAGTACCATTTCATATTATTAGAGAAATTCATTAATTCCTCGAGCTCTGCCAAAATCACAGGTTTGATTTTTAGGGAATGCGTGATCAGATGCATGTAGATCTTGAATGCAATGAGAGTCACCAAATGCAAAAAATATAAAATGCAAAAAATATAAAATCCATCACCAAATGCATAAAATATAAAATGCACAAAATATAAAATCAATCCCCAAATGCATAAAATATTAAATCCATCACCAAATGCATAAAATATTAAATCCATCACCAAATGCATAAAATATAAAATCCATCACTAAATGCATAAAATATAAAATGCATAAAATATCAAATCAATCACCAAATGCATAAAATATAAAATCCATCACCAAATGCACAAAATATAAGATCCATCAACCAAATGGATAAAATATAAAATGCACAAAATATAAAATCAATCACGAAATGCATAAAATATAAAATGCATAAAATATAAAATCCATCACCAAATGCATAAAATATAAACAAAGCAATTCCAATAGGGTCCTCACACTGGAGTTCTCAACGGCCCTGAAAATTACAACCCGACCCGACCCGGCCCGTGGCTTTTAAAGCCCGGACCCAATGTCATCCGACACATCAACATGAATTATCTGCCCGAACCCGGCCTGCGGCCCGACGCCGATTTCTTTTTTTCTCATACACGTATTATCATGACCAGCAGACGGGAATCCAAATCAACCTTTAATGTTCACGTCTTTTAACAATAGCCTACAAACAATACAAACAACTGAAACAAACTTTAAATATATAAATAGGCTATATACTAAATGCCTCAAATAAAAATCTTCTGGACGACCCTGTTTTTATGCTGTCATATTTCATCAGCACCTTGCATTTTGAGCATTGCACATAACCTGTAGAATTTCCATCAGAATCCAGCACCACTCCAAACACTTTCCAGACCTCTGATTTCCCCACTCCTGTAGTAGCAGACTTTCTTTACGGTGAACAGCAGAGATGATTAATAAATGTTTTGTTTTTTCACTGAGCGGAAAAGATTAAGCCCGAGGTCCGACCCGACCCGAGTCATTTGCTTATATTTTCGACCCGAAACCGGCCCGAACCCGTGGGTCCCGTCGGGTTTGTCGGGCCGATCCGGCCCGTTGAGAAGTCTACCTCACACCATCGGTTCTCGGGCCCTAATAAATGCAAGCGTCATCATACGGTCTCTCACCTGGCCGGCAGCTGTAGGGCGAGATACGGCGCGATGCTCCACGCTAGATTAACGTTGTCCTTCCACTGTTTCTCAGTCAGGCTGATGTATTTGGACCTCCAGTTGGCGATGCTGGTTTCCACAGACTGTTCTGCTGATATCTGGAGCTCCTGGCTGCCTAGAGGATTGTACCAGGTGGTCAGACGCTCCACCTCACTGGCCTATCAACAGGAAATATCATTGGTTTAATCATATTCTAATGAAAAACGTACTACTAGAAGTCATGATATCTTTAGTAAAGAGACACATATTCATTATATTCCTGTAATCTCACCAGCAGGGCCAGCAGGAGCGTTCTGCGCTTCATGAAGTATTTGTGCAACTGCGTTCCTCTGTTCGTCTTCTTTGACAGACCTACAAAAGTATTTAATATCCGAGTATGTCATATGATGAAGAAGCATGCCAATTTTACAAATGGAGCTCAAGGTAATACTGCATTTTTATTCGCTCATACTGTAGATCGACGTAGGTCATAGCACCAAGCACACTGTGAAATGATCAGGCTGAATTTATATTATTTAAAGAAAATATTTTATTTAAAGAAAATAATTGCAGGTTTTCTTTGGTCACAAGACTGTGACAACGGCAGACTTTCAACCTCTCTCGCTGTACGACGTTTAGGAGCCACGACCACAGAAATCGCCACGATTGGCCATCTTTCATCTGGGAAAGGTCAAAATCGTAGAATGTGCACTGGGCATTAAACTCCTTATGAAAGGTACATGCTAGAAATGAGTTTTGTAGACAAATAAGCCCAATTTATGTGAATGAATTTATTTACAAAAATTGATAGTGAAGGAACAGCAACAAGCTTGCAACACACATGTGAAATGGTGAAGTTGGTTGAGCTGAGACGAATCTAGAAGCTCAAACATTAGAGAATTTACATTTGTTTGTAATTTTTTGACTACATCACTCCATCAATATTATTATTCTGACATGTGGACAACAGATTAAAGAGTGAGGAGAAGTGTCCAAACATTTGACTGGAAGTGCATTTTATGTGGTGTGAGGTCAAAGAGATGAAGGATGCTACAACAACATGCCGTTTCCAGTCCGGTCACAATCACATTCCTTGCCCCATTTTTACTAATAAGTAAGTCAGTAAGTCAGTGAGTGAGTGAGTGAGTGAGAGAGTGAGTGAGAGAGTGAGTGAGAGAGTGTGTGTGTACCTGATTTCTTGGAGAGTGTGGAGACTCCGCTGGACAGTGTGAGTGTGTGAGAGAGAGTGTGTGTGAGCGAGCGAGCGAGTGAGTGAGTGTGTGTGCGCGTGAGCGAGTGAGAGAGTATGTGTGTGTGTGTGTACCTGATTTCTTGGAGAGTATGGAGACTCCACTGGACAGTGTGAGTGTGTGTGAGAGAGTGTGTGTGTGCGCGTGAGCGAGTGAGAGTGTGTGTGTGTGTGTGTGTGTGTGTACCTGATTTCTTGGACAGTGTGGAGACTCCGCTGGACAGTGTGAGTGTGTGTGAGAGAGTGTGTGTGTGAGCGAGCGAGCTAGGGAGTGTGTGTGCGCGCGTGAGTGAGTGAGAGTGTGTGTGTGTGTACCTGATTTCTTGGAGAGTATGGAGACTCCGCTGGACAGTGTGAGTGTGTGTGAGAGAGTGTGTGTGTGAGCGAGCGAGCGAGGGAGTGTGTGTGCGCGTGAGCGAGTGAGAGTGTGTGTGTATGTGTGTGTGTGTGTACCTGATTTCTTGGAGAGTGTGGAGACTCCGCTGGACAGTGTGAGTGTGTGTGAGAGAGTGTGTGTGTGAGCGAGCGAGCGAGGGAGTGTGTGTGCGCGTGAGCGAGTGAGAGTGTGTGTGTATGTGTGTGTGTGTGTACCTGATTTCTTGGAGAGTGTGGAGACTCCGCTGGACAGTGTGAGTGTGTGTGAGAGAGTGTGTGTGTGAGCGAGCGAGCGAGGGAGTGTGTGTGCGCGTGAGCGAGTGAGAGTGTGTGTGTATGTGTGTGTGTGTGTACCTGATTTCTTGGAGAGTGTGGAGACTCCGCTGGACAGTGTGAGTGTGTGTGAGAGAGTGTGTGTGTGAGCGAGCGAGCTAGGGAGTGTGTGTGCGCGCGTGAGTGAGTGAGAGTGTGTGTGTGGGTACCTGATTTCTTGGAGAGTGTGGAGACTCCGCTGGACAGTGTGAGTGTGTGTGAGAGAGTGTGTGTGTGAGCGAGCGAGCTAGGGAGTGTGTGTGCGCGTGAGCGAGTGAGAGTGTGTGTGTATGTGTGTGTGTGTGTACCTGATTTCTTGGAGAGTGTGGAGACTCCGCTGGACAGTGTGAGTGTGTGTGAGAGAGTGTGTGTGTGAGCGAGCGAGCTAGGGAGTGTGTGTGCGCGTGAGAGTGTGTGTATGTGTGTGTGTGTGTGTGTACCTGATTTCTTGGAGAGTGTGGAGACTCCGCTGGACAGTGTGAGTGTGTGTGAGAGAGTGTGTGTGTGAGCGAGCGAGCGAGGGAGTGTGTGTGCGCGTGAGCGAGTGAGAGTGTGTGTGTATGTGTGTGTGTGTGTACCTGATTTCTTGGAGAGTGTGGAGACTCCGCTGGACAGTGTGAGTGTGTGTGAGAGAGTGTGTGTGTGAGCGAGCGAGCGAGGGAGTGTGTGTGCGCGTGAGCGAGTGAGAGTGTGTGTGT
Source organism: Gila orcuttii (assembly GCA_026230005.1). NCBI lineage: Eukaryota > Metazoa > Chordata > Actinopteri > Cypriniformes > Leuciscidae > Gila > Gila orcuttii. The sequence goes on along the minus strand of JAPDVR010000015.1, from coordinate 42,018,114 downwards.
ATGTGTGTGTGTGTGTACCTGATTTCTTGGAGAGTGTGGAGACTCCGCTGGACAGTGTGAGTGTGTGTGAGAGAGTGTGTGTGTGAGCGAGCGAGCTAGGGAGTGTGTGTGCGCGCGTGAGTGAGTGAGAGTGTGTGTGTGTGTACCTGATTTCTTGGAGAGTGTGGAGACTCCGCTGGACAGTGTGAGTGTGTGTGAGAGAGTGTGTGTGTGAGCGAGCGAGCTAGGGAGTGTGTGTGCGCGCGTGAGTGAGTGAGAGTGTGTGTGTGTGTACCTGATTTCTTGGAGAGTATGGAGACTCCGCTGGACAGTGTGAGTGTGTGTGAGAGAGTGTGTGTGTGAGCGAGCGAGCGAGGGAGTGTGTGTGCGCGTGAGCGAGTGAGAGTGTGTGTGTATGTGTGCGTACCTGATTTCTTGGAGAGTGTGGAGACTCCGCTGGACAGTGTGAGTGTGTGTGAGAGAGTGTGTGTGTGAGCGAGCGAGCGAGGGAGTGTGTGTGCGCGTGAGCGAGTGAGAGTGTGTGTGTATGTGTGTGTGTGTGTACCTGATTTCTTGGAGAGTGTGGAGACTCCGCTGGACAGTGTGAGTGTGTGTGAGAGAGTGTGTGTGTGAGCGAGCGAGCGAGGGAGTGTGTGTGCGCGTGAGCGAGTGAGAGTGTGTGTGTATGTGTGTGTGTGTGTACCTGATTTCTTGGAGAGTGTGGAGACTCCGCTGGACAGTGTGAGTGTGTGTGAGAGAGTGTGTGTGTGAGCGAGCGAGCTAGGGAGTGTGTGTGCGCGCGTGAGTGAGTGAGAGTGTGTGTGTGTGTACCTGATTTCTTGGAGAGTGTGGAGACTCCGCTGGACAGTGTGAGTGTGTGTGAGAGAGTGTGTGTGTGAGCGAGCGAGCTAGGGAGTGTGTGTGCGCGCGTGAGTGAGTGAGAGTGTGTGTGTGTGTACCTGATTTCTTGGAGAGTGTGGAGACTCCGCTGGACAGTGTGAGTGTGTGTGAGAGAGTGTGTGTGTGTGAGCGAGCGAGCTAGGGAGTGTGTGTGCGCGCGTGAGTGAGTGAGAGTGTGTGTGTGTGTACCTGATTTCTTGGAGAGTGTGGAGACTCCGCTGGACAGTGTGAGTGTGTGTGAGAGAGTGTGTGTGTGAGCGAGCGAGCTAGGGAGTGTGTGTGCGCGCGTGAGTGAGTGAGAGTGTGTGTGTGGGTACCTGATTTCTTGGAGAGTGTGGAGACTCCGCTGGACAGTGTGAGTGTGTGTGAGAGAGTGTGTGTGTGAGCGAGCGAGCTAGGGAGTGTGTGTGCGCGCGTGAGTGAGTGAGAGTGTGTGTGTGGGTACCTGATTTCTTGGAGAGTGTGGAGACTCCGCTGGACAGTGTGAGTGTGTGTGAGAGAGTGTGTGTGTGAGCGAGCGAGCTAGGGAGTGTGTGTGCGCGCGTGAGTGAGTGAGAGTGTGTGTGTGGGTACCTGATTTCTTGGAGAGTGTGGAGACTCCGCTGGACAGTGGGTAAGTGTTGATCCAGCCCTGATTGGCCTGTTGTCTGGATCCCACAGCCGCATCTAGACTGCTCCTCGAGTCCGTCACGGCCATTACAGACAGACTGTTCACAGACACGTCCTGAGGGTCTGAGCAAACAGGGTTTATGGGTACTGAACAAATAACATGTCCATTAACTTTTCTCTTTTTTTAGGTTAAAATGTATATGAATGCATAAGAGAAAAGTGTATATTTCAGGTCCTGTAACTGGCCAATGTTTCTTTTTCATCAATTTTTTATTATTTTTCATCACCATTTTACCTCAGTTCATCTTAAATGATCCCGTCATGTGACAAATGAGTTTGTAAATATACAAATATTCCATTTAATCTCTCAATTAATATGAGCTCCTTAAAACTGCATGTATAATAATAAAGTTTGAATCGTTTTATTTAGGTTGCGTTCACACTTGTAGTTCGGTTCGCTTGGTTTGTTTGGTCCGGACCAAAAAAATAAATACATTTTTTTTGTCCTGGTCAGCTTAGCATTCAGATTGGCATTTCAACACCGAACCTAGAGATACTGAACCTAAAGGCATAGGGATAAGTTCACAAACTGATTGGCTGGCTTTTATAAAATTTCACGATGAAACTTACCAAACATCCAAAACAATGCTGTGTGCTGGGCTAAATGCCCTCACTGTCTGTGCGTAAACTCATGAAGAGCTTATAAAACTTATTTTTTTCTTCTCTTAAGTTTCTCTTAAGCTTCAGATCTGCTGTCAGGAGACGCCTGAACTGAACTGTGATGGGCAACTATCACAACTATGATGAGAAAAAACAGGTATGCTTGAGCATTCTGTCCTTTTTAGGGTCGCATCTTGTGACATCATGTTTTAGGTCCGGACTGCGTTCACAATGCGAGTCTTTCCGATTTATTGCTCATATTTTTCGTATAGCTGTTCACATTATTGTTTTAAATGTGGTGAATATCAGATTCCAGTGTGAATCGATCGTGTTCCTGGACTGACCCGATTTATTTCATTTGAACCGCACCAGAGTTCATTTGGAAGTGGACCGAGACTCATCTTTTCAGCGGTTCAGATGGCAGCTTTCACTTATTCAAATGAACCGCACTAACAGAGCAATCGCACCAGGGTTCGTTTTATAATCCAACCAAACATGCCAAGTGTGAACACCCTTAAAATATAAGCATGCAGGACTGAATCTGCTTGACATTAGGGGTGTAAATCAGACATTCATCACGATACAATATGATATTGATTCTCTTAGCCAGCAATACGATATTTGCAGATACCTCAAAGAATTCTGCGATATGATTACGATTTGATTCAGGGCTATATCGATTGATTCATTGATATTTAGAAATTGTGCCAAGTTTAAACAACCAGTTTCTATTAACAAATTTTTACATTTCTATTAACTCACAAATGCAACCAAAATATATAACATGAAAGTTTAATTAAACTCTTTAAAAATTGCACACCCTAAGGACCACAATGGAAACAAGCCTTTGGGCTTTTTTGTGTTTTTATCCTTTTGAACACTTCGTGTTGATTGTTGTTGTTCAATAAAATTTTCTTTCTTTCTTTCTTTCTTTCTTTCTTTCTTTCTTTCTTTCTTTCTTTCTTTCTTTCTTTCTTTCTTTCTTTCTTTCTTTCTTTCTTTCTTTCTTTCTTTCATTCATTCATTCATTCATTCATTCCCTCTCCCAATTGGGACATTTATAACAGAAGAGTTCATTTGCAAAAGCAGATCACTCCGTTCTTGTTCATTTTCCAAGTAATATCAATCAAACTGCAGCTGGGTTGTTTTAATTAAGTAATAATAATGGTTTAACTCCAACAAATTTTTTTTTTGTTTTGTTTTTTTGCAAAGGCAGATAACTCCATATTTCATGTTTCAGAGTTAAAAATAAACCAAGTAATTACTATGATTTATAATAAAACACTTGGTTAATCTTTGTAACGTTAATCTGATCAGCTGACAGACGCCTGACAAACGTTGTCGCTGTGATTACACGCAATACAGGGAGTTTACTCACCACTGTAACGGGCTGCTTTAGCAAGTTTCCATGAAAAAGTTTCAAATTTTATTTTCCTTTTACGCCCCGAAGAAGATATCATGGGTTCATCAGGTTCATTGAAATTATCCATCCTCGCCTCGATCACTTTTAGTCAGCTTTGACGAAACTCCTCTCAGCTAGCGCATCTTTTCGAAGTGACCAACAGGCTTGTCACCTGACCTGAATACTGCGTGCTGATTTATCGGGTTGTGTTCACAAACATATCAGTTTCTGCGGCAAAACATGAACTTGCGATGCCTTGACCGTGGACAATACCGGCTTGTGTTACAAAACGCATTTAGGGTTCAGTCAATCTTGTCAAATCTATTTTAGCTGAGAAAATTAACGTTATAAAGACACACCGGCAGACAGTACGGTGACTAAACGAAAATGCGTAGATGAACGTTCAGTGAGGATGTGGAGAGTGTCAAAAATATCGACCGTATATCGATATTTTACGTGTGGCATCGATGCATCGTATCGTTAGATGTTTGATCGATGCATATCGTTTAGGGGTGTAACGGTTCACAAAATTCAAGGTTAGGTACGTTTTCGATACAGCAACAAGAAAGAAATGCCAGAGAAATTTCCTATTTATTAAAAGAAAAAATATTTTTAAATAAGTGTGAGTTTTCCTACATTAGTTTTATAAATGGGGGAAATCTTTGAAGGATGAACAAATAATGTTTTGGTCATCACATTAAAATTAACATTTAAATATGATAATATTTGAGTTTTGAAGTGCTGGAAAAAGATGTGTGATGTACTTGAAAGCATACTATTTCTGCCAAACTTCCATGGTTACAGTGAGTGTTACTATAGTAAATCCATGGTGAATGTTGCTGATCTGTGGACTTAAAACATATAGCTAGTTCATTCATGGAACAATGTTTCTCCTGGTTTCCACGTCAGCGCTGTTTGAACGGAGAAATTTTAATGCTTCTCACGAGATCTCGCAGCGATGTTATTACTTCAGTGGAGAATTCAAATGCTCTGTTTACTGGATCTCTCAGCGCTGTAGTGACAGTGTCGCTTGATCAAGATCGGCTCGCGCTGCACTGATGTTGATGGTCCGAACTGATAAACGGGTCCGTGAAGCACAAAATAACGAGTAGCGCAGTTTCGTTCCGCTTTCATTACGTTTGCCATTTGATGTTGCGCAACGTTGTGGTGGTCGCGCCAGCGCGGATTTTGGTCGGCAGGAAAAATGGTCCAATGAATCGTTCGGTTTGTAATGCGTACTGATTACTGAACCGAAAGCCTCGTACCGAACGGTTCAATACGAATACATGTATCGTTACACCCCCTAATATCGATGTATTGTTACACCCCTACTTTACATGTGAAAATAAAGCACCCAAATACACCCATAACATCACACCTGTCCGGTGGATTTGAGCTGGAGATCGTTCACATGAACTTCGGTGATGTTTGTTTACCTGGTGGGACGAGCTGAATGGCTGTGAGATATTTCTTATCCGACAGCAAACACGCGTAGAACTTGATCATGATGCTGATGTCTTCGCGCAGGCGTTTCTCCGGCTGAGTGGGGAATCGTGGAGCCACACTGAAACACACACAAAACACATTTGCTTTGCTGCAAGAGAAACTACACACTTCCCCTGCTGGTGTGGATGTTCATAATACCTGAAGTAATCAAAAGCTGTAGAGTAGATCTTCTCTCTCAGGACATTACGGATGGTGGCATTGGTCACAACATCAGCATGCAGAAGAGTGAGACCAAGAGTCAGGAGCCTAATTACACAATTACAACACTAGTAGGTTATATACAACACCACATGTTTATATGTGTACAAATACAACAACAAAAAAATGTTGTCCTGGTCTGCTTAGCATTCACATTGGCATTTTAACAACATTTTGAACTAAAGATGCCAAACCTAGAGGCATAGGGATATGTTAACCTGATTGGTCGGCTTTTATGACGTATAATTACTGAACAACCAAAACAATGCTGTGTTCTGGGATAAATTAGGGCTGGGATGGTTACCGCAATACCGCGGTCACGTGACGCCTACCGCGGGTCTGAGCTAAAAAAAATATTGTGTTGTGTATCATGTTGTGTCCAATGACATGAATTCATTGATTCTAATGACATTGTGTCTTACATGGATTCAAGGTTTTCTAAACAAAACTTATCAAAAGATGGAGCAAATCCGACCTTTCGCGAGTTGGGGAGCGCAATGTTCTGGGCTAATATTTCATCCGCAACCGCATCACAAAACTCATCATCCGTCCACCATCATCCGCACCAACGTTTTTTGACCAATTTTCAAAACCGCACCCGCCCGCCATCCGCTGATTGTTTTAAGGTCTATGGGCGATGCAAGGCACTGCTGCCGCGAGGCTAGAAAGCTCTTGGCTGCTCTAGAAAGGAGACTGATCCAATGCAGCAAAGATATTTAAAGGCTAAAGCCGCTAGTATAGCCTATTGGCTATGTAATGTTGTATCCCCAGAATTCCGATTGGTGCACAAGGACAAAAATAAATAAATAGCCTAAATAAAACGCACATCGGCAAACCTGACCTTACCTGACTAGGCTACTGTACAATTTTATCATTGTAATAAAAAATGCAATTGTCACATTTCAACATGCTGCTATTTAGCCTACTAATTAATGCCTATTGCACTTTATTTTTTTGTAAAAAGAAAGAAAGCCCGAATAAAATCAAGTCATTCACATTATAGGCTAATTAACTACGCACATTTAAAGCAGTTTACCACTATACCGCGGGAATTTCTTGCTTTTCAACCGCGGTTAGAAAAAATCCATACTGTCCCAGGCCTAGTGTGTGTAGCTACATATGATGGTAATTTGACAATTTACGCTTTATATGTGCACATACAGATATAAGCTAGTTTTAAATAATACAGTAGTCAACATTTGAAGTGGATCAAAACCTTTCATCAAAGTAATACATGAATTTTGAACAATACCCGTTCTTGTCTTAGGACAACTTTGATTAACTTTTTTGATCCACTTCAAATGTTGACTACTGTAGTTTTCAGTGTAAATGCTGTAAAAAGTGTGTTTCACCTGAACCGGGGTCCTATAGCGGCGACGTGTCGGTTCAGGCAGCTCCTGGGTCCACCGACACTGATGGACAGGGCTTTCTGCAGGAGAACCGTGAAGATCTCCACCTGATCTGCACTGCAGTACTTCGCGATTTCAAATCTCTGCACTAGAAACTAAACACACACACAGAACTGCAAAAATCACTCATATGGGGATTGCAATGATATGTGATCACTTTGAGGGTTTCTGTTTGATGGCTGTGTTTAAAATGAAATAGTCTACTGCATACTAAACAGTAGCTATAATGCCTAGTAGCTAAAAATATATAGTATATACTATTTTATATAACAGTATAAAATAATATATTTAAATGGTAGTACTCATTACATTGTATGTTTAACTAGCCAAGTCTAGAGAAAAATTGTAAAAAAAAGCAGTTTTTAAAGTAAAATAAATAAATAAATGAATAAAAATGTGATTAAAAGTTATTATTCTATTAAATACAGATGATGAAATTAAACTACAACAAATAACAAATGTAATAATATAAAAGAATTAATTAAAAAAATGTTACATTATATTTTTTCTATAATAAATGTACTGTTTAATTTAATTTAATTTTACCATTTAATTTTAGTGTATAAAATGGGTGTTATATAAAATAGATATCAGATAAATGAATAAATATTTTTATTAAAATAGTTATTAATCTATTGAATGGGTTAAGCTAGATTAAAATAAATAAAAATGATTAGTATAAATAGTAAAATTAAATAATGTATTTAACAGTACATTATAATAGTGAGTAGAGAAAAAAATATAATTAACTTAAAAAATTTTTTGATTTATAATATGAATTTCTCAGTGTAAAAAAATTGGTGTTAATAAAACATAGATGCAATTTAAATTTTAGAATGGGGGTGATGTTGATTAATGGAGAAAAAAACACTAGTCAATAAATTTATCCCTTAAAACTTATCTTTGATCACTAAAATGACATATTAAAACGTTTTGTTTTCCCCTTGAAAACACCAGCGATTTCAAACCATGTTTTTAGACGTTCTTTGGTTCACTGCAGTTTTAAAGGAGAAAATACTCAGCAATGCTGTCGACTTATGAATTTACACATGCTTTGTCTTAAAGCATATTAAAAACACCACATAGACATATAAACAACATTAGCTGGATTTTCACCACAGGGGGACTTTAACAACAATGTGAAAAGCACTGTGTAAAGTCAAGTCAGCTTTATTTACAGTATGCATACTATATTCTGCATAAATCGTAAGAGTAGTTGTAGTAAGCAATGATCCAGACCTCGATCCAGAGTGAATGCGGAGTGACGTTGGGTGGACGAGGCAGTGGTTGACTTTCTTCTGAAGCCGCTAAAGGATCGGCCTCTGACTCGGTCTCCGAGAACAAGCCCATCTTCAGCTTGATGGTCATCTGCCAGGCGTCCGCCATCTCACGCATGAACTGCACACACACGTCATGAGCAGTGTTTTCACAGCATGTGATGCGGTTATAGTTAAAGGGATAGTTCACCCAATATGAAAATTAGCCCATGATTTACTCACCTTGAAGCCATCCTAGGTGTATATGACATTCTTACATAATGGGAAAGAATGGGTATATTTTTTTGGAAGTCCATCAAAGCGCATCTATATTCATGATTAAAGTGCTCCACACGGCTCTGGCGGGTTTATAAAGGCCTTCTGAAGTAAAGCGATGCGTCCGTGTAAGAAACATATCCATATTTAAAGCTTTATCGACTAAAATAACTAGCTTCCGGCAGACGACCTATGCAAGTCGACTTACGGAGAAAGAGTAACACTGGATGATGTATGACGTAGATGTAGGAGTAGCGTTAGCTTTGACGCCTCTCGCGGTTCAAACAAACAGGGCTGGGCAACAAACTCAAGCTCCTCCCACATTTCTCTTTAAAAATTCTCGTTTTAGACTTCTAACTCGTGACTGGTGTTTTGTTTTGCTCTTTTCTCAGCGCTCCTGCGTTCGTAATTACATCATGTCAAGTGTTGCTCTTCCGCCGTAAATCGATGTGTACGGTCGTCTGCCGGAAGCTAGTTATTTTAGTCGATAAAGTTTTAAATATGGATATTTTTCTTACACAAACACATCACTTCAGAAGGCCTTTATTAACCCGCCAGAGCCGCGTCGAGCACTTTAATTACGGATTGATGTGTTTTGAAGGACTTCCAAAAAAACATACCCATTGACTCCCATTATAAAGCTTGGAAGAGCCAGGACATTTTTAGCATAACTCCGATCATGATCGTCTGAAAGAAGAATGTCATATACACCTAGGATGGCTTCAGGGTGAGTAAATCCCGGCTAATTTTCAGTTTTGGGTGAACTATCCCTTTAAAGTTACCTGGACTTCAGCTCCACTGCGAGCTGCGAGAAGCCATTCCCAACATGCGATGGCCGTCTCCATTCCCTGCTCCGTGAACATCTTCAGAGGAGACGAGCAGAGATGATGCAGCAGCTGGAGATCGCAGTCTGAGACAGAGACATTTGTGTGCGTCACTCAAACATCATGCACTCGATGCGGTCTGTGTGACGGTGTGTGTGTGTGTGCGCTACCTTTAGTGCTGATGAACAGAGCGGTCATCTTAAACATGTTTTGCATGAAGGCGTCAGAATTTTTGGCGTCCAGAGCGTCGCTCATCTGAGAGATCATCAGTTTGCTGGGGTTCGACTCGCTGTGCGTCGCCTTGGCAAACTGCAGCATCCCAGCCACCTCAACACACACACACACACCATCAAATGCTCTGCTCTTGCATTACGGACACATAAACATGTCCAGGTCATATTTCAGCTCAAAAACAAGATAGAAAGAAGGTATGAAATTGAAGCCTATTTAAATACAGTTTAAAAGATTTTTTGCATTGTGATATTATTTATGTGGCAATAAAGCAAATTTTCCTCTATATATATATATATATATATATATATATATATACATAAATTATTTAATTAAAATTAAATTTAAAAATATAATAAAAAAATAAATACGCACATGTATATATATATTAGGGCTGGGCAAGTTAACGCGTTATTATCGCGTTAATGCATTTATTAATTAATGCCGACAATTTTTTTATCGCACGTTAACGCAGTTTTTTTTTATTATTATTATTTTGAAAGTCCGTTGCTCACTGGCTCTGAATACACATAGGCCTACAGTCAAACCATGATCACAGGAGGGGTGGGATGTTGGTCAGCCAGCAAATAACCCACCCAAACAAGCAGTGGAGAGAGGCAGGTTCTCTCTGGTGAACAGTTAAAGGGTTGCGCTCCGCGAGTGAATGACAGGCGCTCTATGGATATTACCTATAAAACCTATAGATAATAACTATTTAGATTCTGGAAACTCACTAACAGCGAGCCGAGGATCAGTCTCTTTTCTAATGATTTGTTTTGCGCGTCCTTTATAAAAAGTTATAGACAATTCAACTTCGGCAACGAGCGGGCGCGTGCGTGAGGCGAGCATGACCGCAACAGTTTCACAGGAACGCACCCGCTTGTCGCTGCACCTTGTGCTCGACCACTACACCTCACTCTTGGCTGCTTTATACTTCTGCGTCGGACTTACGCCGAAGACAATACGCTATAGACTACGCGTTGGTTTTCATTTATATCTCTGCGTCGTTGTCCGCGTTGACGCGCAATTACACATGCAGAGGGAGCATGTGAAACCCGGGGAGCGGTTGTAGCAATCACAGCGCTTGCGGTACACGTAGAATGGACGTTACATTTTTGGAGAGGTGCACGTCAGGGTACGCCGAAGTGTAAGCGCGCTACACAGCCACGGCGTGAGTATAAAGTATAAATTGTTTTTTTTACTCTGTTTAATGTAATCTTACGTGGGAAACCATGGCATGACCAAACCTAAGCTACTATAAGTAACGTTGGTCGACTTATATCTGTAGTAGTGATCATGACCTCTGACTACTACATAGACTGTTTCTGCTGCTCCCTGAGATAAAAGATACCTGTTGATACCTGTTCAGAAAAAAAACAAGAAAACTGGACTCGTTTTAACAAACTAGATAAAAGGTAATGCCCTGGCAGTAGCAAATAGCTTTGTTTAAATATTTGATTTGATTACATTAATGTTTAAGTTGAGATTTGAGATTACTGTGTAAAGGGAATACTGCTGGTACAAAAGCACCTTATTTGTTTAAAGTTATTGCACTTTTGTGTATATAGCAGTACATTTAAATCAAAAGTGCGCAATACACTACTTTAGAAGTCATTATTCAATTTTGCGCATAACAATGCGATTAATCGCAAGAAAACCATGCGATTAATCGCGATTAAAATTTTTTATTGTTGCCCAGCACTAATATATATATATATATATATATATATATATATATATTAAATAAATAATATTAAATTAACATAATTTACTTAATATTTCGGTCCTAATAAAGATTTTCTTTTTAAAAAAATAAGATATTTTCAGATTATTTTTCACAGAAAATTAAAATAAAGAAATAATGCTCCAGTCAAGTTTCATGAGATTCACACATCAACACCCTATTGAATGCATTTACCTCTCCGGTGTAACGGTTACGCAGGTTGAGCGACGCCATGAAGTTGGAGTAATCCTTCTTCACACAGGTGGGCCGCTCCGTCAGCTGGGTAACCTGGGGATGATGACACCGATTCAGTTAAAAACACCCCCCTGCAAACATTACTAACGCACATTACTGACTAGTCCTAAAAGTAAATGCCAATATCCCTTCTCCGTCTATAAAGCATCAGGCGTGCTGTGAGGTGGAGCAGTGGGAATATACTGACCGATCGACTGCTATGATTAAAAACATATAAAATATCATATTACATTTTAAAATCCATCTTGTAAATGGAACCAGAGTTCAACAAGACGAAGCAATGGGAAGCATTGAGTACCAACCTGAGGAAAAGCTGCCTGGGACGAGGGGGAGGGACACACGGCAGGCCACACCCACCAAACCCAGGGCCAACCAATCACAGCGCACACACAGATGAGTTAGCAGAGACGCAATGATGTAACAGCACAAACAAAGAGAATGACAAATGATACGCAAACATGCTGCAAAATTACATCAGAGCGCATACCATGCAAAAAACAACATGTTTAAAAAAACAAATACAACAAAGACCAAAATGACAGGAATAACATGAACACAACAGTGCTAATGAATATTCATAAAGAGTTACTACGGGAATCATCAATATTACATCTCACATTTTAGTTAATATCCGTTCAGAAATATCTGATTAGTTTTAAGTAGCGTACCGTGAGAAGCACAATTTGTGTAACACTCTACACAACGCACACTGTTTCTAAGAATCTTCTTTACAGCAATTCATATGGTTAATGTTTATAATGCATTATAGTCCACATTAAGGTCAAATTTGCAGTGCATTGTGGGACACAGTACAACATACAGTGTTATACTGAACACTATAGGAAATGTAGTAGGTCATTTGGCTCAATGCATACATAAAATTCACATAATAAATTGCTGTATGCATTAACTGCTAAAAAATTTGATACATTATTAATGCAAATATTATCTTCAAAGCTTCTTTGAAACAATGTGCATTATGAAAAGAGCTATATAAATAAAACTGAAGACATAAATAATCATGTTCAAATTATATACATATTCAGATGTTCTGTCAATCAGTTTTTGAATTTAGTGATTTCAATATGTATCTTGAGCATGTGGCATAAATCATAAATCTTCTTTCTAAAATGATTGATTTTTTTATTCTAAAGACTGGCCACCGTCTTACCTTAATCTGCCCAAAAACCTCAGTTACCACCTCAGTAACCATCTACCATAAGAGCACAGCATCGGTTACCGTCGGGACGCGTGTTCGAGAGACTCTTTGTGTGGGACGTGTGTGTTTGAGAGAGAGTGTGTGTGGGACGTGTGTGTTTGAGAGAGAGAGTGTGTGTGGTACGTGTGTGTTTGAGAGAGAGTGTGTGTGGTACGTGTGTGTTTGAGAGAGAGTGTGTGTGGTACGTGTGTGTTTGTGAGACTCTGTGTGGGACGTGTGTGTTTGAGAGAGAGTGTGTGTGGTACGTGTGTGTTTGTGAGACTCTGTGTGGGACGTGTGTTTGAGAGAGAGTGTGTGTGGTACGTGTGTGTTTGTGAGACTCTGTGTGGGACGTGTGTGTTTGAGAGAGAGTGTGTATGGTACGTGTGTGTTTGTGAGACTCTGTGTGGGACGTGTGTTTGAGAGAGAGTGTGTGTGGTACGTGTGTGTTTGTGAGACTCTGTGTGGGACGTGTGTGTTTGTGAGACTCTGTGTGGGACGTGTGTGTTTGTGAGACTCTGTGTGGGACGTGTGTGTTTGAGAGAGAGTGTGTGTGGTACGTGTGTGTTTGTGAGACTCTGTGTGGGACGTGTGTGTTTGTGAGACTCTGTGTGGGACGTGTGTGTTTGTGAGACTCTGTGTGAGACGTGTGTGTTTGTTGGACTCTGTGTGGGATGTGTGTGTTTGAGAGAGACCGTGTGTGGGACGTGTGTGTTTGAGAGAGACCGTGTGTGAGACGTGTGTGTTTGTGAGACTCTGTGTGGGACGTGTGTGTTTGAGAGAGACCGTGTGTGAGACGTGTGTGTTTGTGAGACTCTGTGTGGGACGTGTGTGTTTGAGAGAGACCGTGTGTGAGACGTGTGTGTTTGTGAGACTCTGTGTGGGACGTGTGTGTTTGAGAGAGATTGTGTGTGAGACGTGTGTGTTTGTGAGACTCTGTGTGGGACGTGTGTGTTTGAGAGAGACCGTGTGTGAGACGTGTGTGTTTGTGAGACTCTGTGTGGGACGTGTGTGTTTGAGAGAGATTGTGTGTGAGACGTGTGTGTTTGAGAGAGATTGTGTGTGAGACGTGTTTGTTTGAGAGAGAGAGTGTGTAAGACGTGTTTGTTTGAGAGAGACCGTGTGTGAGACGTGTGTGTTTGAGAGACTCTGTGTGGGACGTGTGTGTTTGAGAGAGACCGTGTGTGGGACGTGTGTGTTTGAGAGAGACCGTGTGTGGGACGTGTGTGTTTGTGAGACTCTGTGTGGAACGTGTGTGTTTGAGAGAGACCGTGTGTGAGACGTGTGTGTTTGAGAGACTCTGTGTGGGACGTGTGTGTTTGAGAGAGACCGTGTGTGGGACGTGTGTGTTTGAGAGAGACCGTGTGTGGGACGTGTGTGTTTGTGAGACTCTGTGTGGGACGTGTGTGTTTGAGAGAGATTGTGTGTGAGACGTGTGTTTTTGAGAGACTGTGTGTGAGACATGTGTGTTTGTGAGACTCTGTGTGGGACGTGTGTGTTTGTGAGACTCTGTGTGGGACGTGTGTGTTTGTGAGACTCTGTGTGAGACGTGTGTGTTTGTTGGACTCTGTGTGGGATGTGTGTGTTTGAGAGAGACCGTGTGTGGGACGTGTGTGTTTGAGAGAGACCGTGTGTGAGACGTGTGTGTTTGTGAGACTCTGTGTGGGACGTGTGTGTTTGAGAGAGACCGTGTGTGAGACGTGTGTGTTTGTGAGACTCTGTGTGGGACGTGTGTGTTTGAGAGAGACCGTGTGTGAGACGTGTGTGTTTGTGAGACTCTGTGTGGGACGTGTGTGTTTGAGAGAGATTGTGTGTGAGACGTGTGTGTTTGTGAGACTCTGTGTGGGACGTGTGTGTTTGAGAGAGACCGTGTGTGAGACGTGTGTGTTTGTGAGACTCTGTGTGGGACGTGTGTGTTTGAGAGAGATTGTGTGTGAGACGTGTGTGTTTGAGAGAGATTGTGTGTGAGACGTGTTTGTTTGAGAGAGAGAGTGTGTAAGACGTGTTTGTTTGAGAGAGACCGTGTGTGAGACGTGTGTGTTTGAGAGACTCTGTGTGGGACGTGTGTGTTTGAGAGAGACCGTGTGTGGGACGTGTGTGTTTGAGAGAGACCGTGTGTGGGACGTGTGTGTTTGTGAGACTCTGTGTGGAACGTGTGTGTTTGAGAGAGACCGTGTGTGAGACGTGTGTGTTTGAGAGACTCTGTGTGGGACGTGTGTGTTTGAGAGAGACCGTGTGTGGGACGTGTGTGTTTGAGAGAGACCGTGTGTGGGACGTGTGTGTTTGTGAGACTCTGTGTGGGACGTGTGTTTGAGAGAGACTGTGTGTGAGACGTGTGTGTTTGAGAGAGATTGTGTGTGAGACGTGTGTGTTTGAGAGAGAGAGTGTGTGAGACGTGTGTGTTTGAGAGAGAGAGTGTGTGAGACGTATGTGTTTGAGAGACTGTGTGTGAGACGTGTGTGTTTGTGAGACTCTGTGTGGGACGTGTGTGTTCGAGAGAGAGAGTGTGTGAGACGTGTGTGTTTGTGAGACTCTGTGTGAGACGTGTGTGTTTGAGAGAGAGAGTGTGTGAGACGTGTGTGTTTGTGAGACTCTGTGTGGGACGTGTGTGTTTGAGAGAGACCGTGTGTGAGACGTGTGTTTTTGAGAGACTCTGTGTGGGACGTGTGTTTGAGAGAGAGAGTGTGTGAGACGTGTTTGTTTGAGAGAGACCGTGTGTGAGACGTGTGTGTTTGAGAGACTGTGTGTGAGACGTGTGTGTTTGAGAGAGAGAGTGTGTGAGACGTGTGTGTTTGTGAGACTCTGTGTGGGACGTGTGTGTTTGAGAGAGACTGTGTGTGAGACGTGTGTTTGAGAGAGACTGTGTGTGAGACGTGTGTGTTTGAGAGAGAGAGTGTGTGAGACGTGTGTGTTTGAGAGAGAGAGAGTGTGTGTTTGAGAGAGAGACCGTGTGTGAGACGTGTGTGTTTGTGAGACTCTGTGTGGGACGTGTGTGTTTGAGAGAGAGAGTGTGTGAGACGTGTGTGTTTGAGAGAGATTGTGTGTGAGACGTGTGTGTTTGAGAGAGAGAGTGTGTGAGACGTGTGTGTTTGAGAGAGAGAGTGTGTGAGACGTGTGTGTTTGAGAGAGACTGTGTGTGAGACGTGTGTTTGAGAGAGACTGTGTGTGAGACGTGTGTGTTTGAGAGAGAGAGTGTGTGAGACGTGTGTGTTTGAGAGAGAGAGAGTGTGTGTTTGAGAGAGAGACCGTGTGTGAGACGTGTGTGTTTGTGAGACTCTGTGTGGGACGTGTGTGTTTGAGAGAGAGAGTGTGTGAGACGTGTGTGTTTGAGAGAGACCGTGTGTGAGACGTGTGTGTTTGTGAGACTGTGTGTGGGACGTGTGTGTTTGAGAGAGACCGTGTGTGAGACGTGTGTTTTTGAGAGACTGTGTGGGACGTGTGTTTGAGAGAGAGAGTGTGTGAGACGTGTGTGTTTGTGAGACTCTGTGTGGAACGTGTGTGTTTGAGAGAGACCGTGTGTGAGACGTGTGTTTTTGAGAGACTGTGTGGGACGTGTGTTTGAGAGAGACCGTGTGTGAGACGTGTGTGTTTGTGAGACTGTGTGTGGGACGTGTGTGTTTGAGAGAGACCGTGTGTGAGACGTGTGTTTTTGAGAGACTGTGTGGGACGTGTGTTTGAGAGAGACCGTGTGTGAGACGTGTGTGTTTGTGAGACTGTGTGTGGGACGTGTGTGTTTGAGAGAGACCGTGTGTGAGACGTGTGTTTTTGAGAGACTGTGTGGGACGTGTGTTTGAGAGAGAGAGTGTGTGAGACGTGCGTGTTTGTGAGACGTGTGTGTTCGAGAGAGAGAGTGTGTGAGACGTGTGTGTTTGTGAGACTCTGTGTGAGACGTGTGTGTTTGAGAGAGAGAGTGTGTGAGACGTGTGTGTTTGTGAGACTCTGTGTGGGACGTGTGTGTTTGAGAGAGACCGTGTGTGAGACGTGTGTTTTTGAGAGACTCTGTGTGGGACGTGTGTTTGAGAGAGAGAGTGTGTGAGACGTGTTTGTTTGAGAGAGACCGTGTGTGAGACGTGTGTGTTTGAGAGACTGTGTGTGAGACGTGTGTGTTTGAGAGAGAGAGTGTGTGAGACGTGTGTGTTTGTGAGACTCTGTGTGGGACGTGTGTGTTTGAGAGAGACTGTGTGTGAGACGTGTGTTTGAGAGAGACTGTGTGTGAGACGTGTGTGTTTGAGAGAGAGAGTGTGTGAGACGTGTGTGTTTGAGAGAGAGAGTGTGTGAGACGTGTGTGTTTGAGAGAGAGAGTGTGTGAGACGTATGTGTTTGAGAGACTGTGTGTGAGACGTGTGTGTTTGTGAGACTCTGTGTGGGACGTGTGTGTTCGAGAGAGAGAGTGTGTGAGACGTGTGTGTTTGTGAGACTCTGTGTGAGACGTGTGTGTTTGAGAGAGAGAGTGTGTGAGACGTGTGTGTTTGTGAGACTCTGTGTGGGACGTGTGTGTTTGAGAGAGACCGTGTGTGAGACGTGTGTTTTTGAGAGACTCTGTGTGGGACGTGTGTTTGAGAGAGAGAGTGTGTGAGACGTGTTTGTTTGAGAGAGACCGTGTGTGAGACGTGTGTGTTTGAGAGACTGTGTGTGAGACGTGTGTGTTTGAGAGAGAGAGTGTGTGAGACGTGTGTGTTTGTGAGACTCTGTGTGGGACGTGTGTGTTTGAGAGAGACTGTGTGTGAGACGTGTGTTTGAGAGAGACTGTGTGTGAGACGTGTGTGTTTGAGAGAGAGAGTGTGTGAGACGTGTGTGTTTGAGAGAGAGAGAGTGTGTGTTTGAGAGAGAGACCGTGTGTGAGACGTGTGTGTTTGTGAGACTCTGTGTGGGACGTGTGTGTTTGAGAGAGAGAGTGTGTGAGACGTGTGTGTTTGAGAGAGACCGTGTGTGAGACGTGTGTGTTTGTGAGACTGTGTGTGGGACGTGTGTGTTTGAGAGAGACCGTGTGTGAGACGTGTGTTTTTGAGAGACTGTGTGGGACGTGTGTTTGAGAGAGAGAGTGTGTGAGACGTGTGTGTTTGTGAGACGTGTGTGTTTGAGAGAGAGAGTGTGTGAGACGTGTGTGTTTGTGAGACTCTGTGTGGGACGTGTGTGTTTGAGAGAGAGAGTGTGTGAGACGTGTGTGTTTGTGAGACGTGTGTGTTTGAGAGAGAGAGTGTGTGAGACGTGTGTGTTTGTGAGACTCTGTGTGGGACGTGTGTGTTTGAGAGAGAGACCGTGTGCGAGACGTGTGTGTTTGTGAGAATCTGTGTGGGACGTGTGTGTTTGAGAGAGAGAGTGTGTGAGACGTGTGTGTTTGAGAGAGAGAGTGTGTGAGACGTGTGTGTTTGAGAGAGAGAGTGTGTGAGACGTGTGTTTGAGAGAGAGAGTGTGTGAGACGTGTGTGTTTGAGAGAGAGAGTGTGTGAGACGTGTGTGTTTGAGAGAGAGAGTGTGTGAGACGTGTTTGTTTGAGAGAGACCGTGTGTGAGACGTGTGTGTTTGTGAGACTCTGTGTGGGACGTGTGTGTTTGAGAGAGAGAGTGTGTGAGACGTGTGTGTTTGTGAGACTCTGTGTGAGACGTGTGTGTTTGAGAGAGAGAGTGTGTGAGACGTGTGTGTTTGTGAGACTCTGTGTGGGACGTGTGTGTTTGAGAGAGAGAGTGTGTGAGACGTGTTTGTTTGAGAGAGACCGTGTGTGAGACGTGTGTGTTTGAGAGACTGTGTGTGAGACGTGTGTGTTTGTGAGACTCTGTGTGGGACGTGTGTGTTTGAGAGAGACTGTGTGTGAGACGTGTGTTTGAGAGAGACTGTGTGTGAGACGTGTGTTTGAGAGAGAGAGTGTGAGAGACGTGTGTGTTTGAGAGAGAGAGAGTGTGTGTTTGAGAGAGAGACCGTGTGTGAGACGTGTGTGTTTGTGAGACTCTGTGTGGGACGTGTGTGTTTGAGAGAGAGAGTGTGTGAGACGTGTGTGTTTGTGAGACTGTGTGGGACGTGTGTGTTTGAGAGAGACTGTGTGTGAGACGTGTGTGTTTGAGAGACTGTGTGTGAGACGTGTGTGTTTGAGAGAGAGAGTGTGAGAGACGTGTGTGTTTGAGAGAGAGAGAGTGTGTGAGACGTGTGTGTTTGTGAGACTCTGTGTGGGACGTGTGTGTTTGAGAGAGAGAGTGTGTGAGACGTGTGTGTTTGTGAGACTGTGTGGGACGTGTGTGTTTGAGAGAGACTGTGTGTGAGACGTGTGTGTTTGAGAGAGAGAGTGTGTGAGACGTGTGTGTTTGAGAGAGAGAGAGTGTGTGTTTGAGAGAGAGACCGTGTGTGAGACGTGTGTGTTTGAGAGAGAGACCGTGTGTGAGACGTGTGTGTTTGTGAGACTCTGTGTGGGACGTGTGTGTTTGAGAGAGAGAGTGTGTGAGACGTGTGTGTTTGTGAGACTGTGTGGGACGTGTGTGTTTGAGAGAGACTGTGTGTGAGACGTGTGTGTTTGAGAGAGAGAGTGTGTGAGACGTGTGTGTTTGAGAGAGAGAGAGTGTGTGTTTGAGAGAGAGACCGTGTGTGAGACGTGTGTGTTTGTGAGACTCTGTGTGGGACGTGTGTGTTTGAGAGAGACCGTGTGTGAGACGTGTGTGTTTGAGAGAGACCTTGTGTGAGACGTGGGTGTTTGAGAGACTGTGTGTGAGACGTGTGTGTTTGTGAGAGACCGTGTGTGAGACGTGTGTGTTTGAGAGAGAGAGTGTGTGAGACGTGCGTGTTTGTGAGACGTGTGTGTTTGAGAGAGAGAGTGTGTGAGACGTGTGTGTTTGTGAGACTCTGTGTGGGACGTGTGTGTTTGAGAGAGAGAGTGTGTGAGACGTGTGTGTTTGTGAGACTCTGTGTGGGACGTGTGTGTTTGAGAGAGACTGTCTGTGAGACATGTGTGTTTGAGAGAGACTGTGTGTGAGACGTGTGTGTTTGAGAGAGAGAGTGTGTGAGACGTGTGTGTTTGAGAGAGAGACCGTGTGTGAGACGTGTGTGTTTGAGAGAGAGAGAGTGTGTGTTTGAGAGAGAGACCGTGTGTGGGACGTGTGTGTTTGAGAGAGAGACCGTGTGTGAGACGTGTGTGTTTGTGAGACTCTGTGTGGGACGTGTGTGTTTGAGAGAGAGAGTGTGTGAGACGTGTGTGTTTGTGAGACTGTGTGGGACGTGTGTGTTTGAGAGAGACTGTGTGTGAGACGTGTGTGTTTGAGAGAGAGAGTGTGTGAGACGTGTGTGTTTGAGAGAGAGAGAGTGTGTGTTTGAGAGAGAGACCGTGTGTGAGACGTGTGTGTTTGTGAGACTCTGTGTGGGACGTGTGTGTTTGAGAGAGACCGTGTGTGAGACGTTTGTGTTTGAGAGAGACCTTGTGTGAGACGTGGGTGTTTGAGAGACTGTGTGTGAGACGTGTGTGTTTGTGAGAGACCGTGTGTGAGACGTGTGTGTTTGAGAGAGAGAGTGTGTGAGACGTGCGTGTTTGTGAGACGTGTGTGTTTGAGAGAGAGAGTGTGTGAGACGTGTGTGTTTGTGAGACTCTGTGTGGGACGTGTGTGTTTGAGAGAGAGAGTGTGTGAGACGTGTGTGTTTGTGAGACTCTGTGTGGGACGTGTGTGTTTGAGAGAGACTGTCTGTGAGACATGTGTGTTTGAGAGAGACTGTGTGTGAGACGTGTGTGTTTGAGAGAGAGAGTGTGTGAGACGTGTGTGTTTGAGAGAGAGACCGTGTGCGAGACGTGTGTGTTTGTGAGACTCTGTGTGGGACGTGTGTGTTTGAGAGAGAGAGTGTGTGAGACGTGTGTGTTTGAGAGAGAGAGTGTGTGAGACGTGTGTGTTTGAGAGAGAGACCGTGTGCGAGACGTGTGTGTTTGTGAGACTCTGTGTGGGACGTGTGTGTTTGAGAGAGAGAGTGTGTGAGACGTGTGTGTTTGAGAGAGAGAGTGTGTGAGACGTGTGTGTTTGAGAGAGAGAGTGTGTGTTTGAGAGAGAGAGTGTGTGAGACGTTTGTGTTTGTGAGACTCTGTGTGGGACGTGTGTGTTTGAGAGAGAGAGTGTGTGAGACGTGTGTTTGAGAGAGACTGTGTGTGAGACATGTGCGTTTGAGAGAGAGAGTGTGTGAGACGTGTGTGTTTGAGAGAGAGAGACCGTGTGTGTTTGAGAGAGAGACCATGTGTGAGACGTGTGTGTTTGTGAGACTCTGTGTGGGACGTGTGTGTTTGAGAGAGACCGTGTGTGAGACGTGTGTGTTTGAGAGAGAGAGTGTGTGGGACGTGTGTGTTTGAGAGAGACCGTGTGTGGGACGTGTGTGTTTGAGAGAGAGAGTGTGTGAGACGTGTGTGTTTGAGAGACTCTGTGTGGGACGTGTGTGTTTGAGAGAGAGAGTGTGTGAGACGTGTGTGTTTGAGAGACTGTGTGTGAGACGTGTGTGTTTGAGAGAGAGAGTGTGTGAGACGTGTGTGTTTGAGAGACTGTGTGGGACGTGTGTGTTTGAGAGAGAGAGTGTGTGAGACGTGTGTGTTTGAGAGACTCTGTGTGGGACGTGTGTGTTTGAGAGAGAGAGTGTGTGAGACGTGTGTGTTTGAGAGACTGTGTGTGAGACGTGTGTGTTTGAGAGACTGTGTGTGAGACGTGTGTGTTTGAGAGAGAGAGTGTGTGAGACGTGTGTGTTTGAGAGAGAGAGAGAGTGTGTGAGAAGTGTGTGTTTGAGAGAGACCGTGTGTGAGACGTGTGTTTTTGAGAGACTCTGTGTGGGACGTGTGTTTGAGAGAGAGAGTGTGTGAGACGTGTGTGTTTGAGAGACTCTGTGTGGGACGTGTGTGTTTGAGAGAGAGAGTGTGTGAGACGTGTTTGTTTGAGAGAGAGAGTGTGTGAGACGTGTGTGTTTGAGAGAGAGAGTGTGTGAGACGTGTGTGTTTGAGAGACTGTGTGTGAGACGTGTGTGTTTGAGAGAGAGAGTGTGTGAGACGTGTGTGTTTGTGAGACTCTGTGTGGGACGTGTGTGTTTGAGAGAGACTGTGTGTGAGACGTGTGTTTGAGAGAGACTGTGTGTGAGACGTGTGTGTTTGAGAGAGAGAGTGTGAGACGTGTGTGTTTGAGAGAGAGAGTGTGAGACGTGTGTGTTTGAGAGAGAGACCGTGTGTGTTTGTGAGACTCTGTGTGGGACGTGTGTGTTTGAGAGAGAGAGTGTGTGAGACGTGTGTTTGAGAGAGAGAGAGTGTGTGTTTGAGAGAGAGACCGTGTGTGAGACGTGTGTGTTTGTGAGACTCTGTGTGGGACGTGTGTGTTTGAGAGAGAGAGTGTGTGAGACGTGTTTGTTTGAGAGAGAGAGTGTGTGAGACGTGTGTGTTTGTGAGACTCTGTGTGGGACGTGTGTGTTTGAGAGAGACTGTGTGTGAGACATGTGTGTTTGAGAGAGACTGTGTGTGAGACGTGTGTGTTTGAGAGAGAGAGAGTGTGAGACGTGTGTGTTTGAGAGAGAGACCGTGTGTGTTTGTGAGACTCTGTGTGGGACGTGTGTGTTTGAGAGAGAGAGTGTGTGAGACGTGTGTTTGAGAGAGAGAGAGTGTGTGTTTGAGAGAGAGACCGTGTGTGAGACGTGTGTGTTTGTGAGACTCTGTGTGGGACGTGTGTGTTTGAGAGAGACTGTGTGTGAGACATGTGTGTTTGAGAGAGACTGTGTGTGGGACGTGTGTGTTTGAGAGAGAGAGTGTGTGAGACGTGTTTGTTTGAGAGAGAGAGTGTGTGAGACGTGTTTGTTTGAGATAGACCGTGTGTGAGACGTGGGTTTTTGAGAGAGAGAGTGTGAGAGACGTGTGTGTTTGTGAGAGAGAGTGTGTGAGACGTGTGTGTTTGTGAGACTCTGTGTGGGACGTGTGTGTTTGAGAGAGACCGTGTGTGAGACGTGTGTGTTTGTGAGACTCTGTGTGGGACGTGTGTGTTTGAGAGAGACCGTGTGTGAGACGTGTGTGTTTGTGAGACTCTGTGTGGGACGTGTGTGTTTGAGATAGACCGTGTGTGAGACGTGTGTGTTTGAGAGAGAGAGTGTGTGAGACGTGTTTGTTTGAGAGAGACCGTGTGTGAGACGTGTGTGTTTGAGAGACTGTGTGTGAGACGTGTGTCTTTGAGAGAGAGAGTGTGTGAGACGTGTGTGTTTGTGAGAGAGAGTGTGTGAGACGTGTGTGTTTGTGAGACTCTGTGTGGGACGTGTGTGTTTGAGAGAGACTGTGTGTGAGACATGTGTGTTTGAGAGAGACTGTGTGTGAGACGTGTTTGTTTGAGAGAGAGAGTGTGTGAGACGTGTGTGTTTGAGAGACTGTGTGTGAGACGTGTGTCTTTGAGAGAGAGAGTGTGTGGGACGTGTGTGTTTGAGAGAGAGAGTGTGTGAGACGTGTGTGTTTGTGAGACTCTGTGTGGGACGTGTGTGTTTGAGAGAGACTGTGTGTGAGACATGTGTGTTTGAGAGAGACTGTGTGTGAGACGTGTGTGTTTGAGAGAGAGAGTGTGTGAGACGTGTGTGTTTGAGAGAGACTGTGTGTGAGACGTGTGTGTTTGAGAGAGAGAGTGTGTGAGACGTGTGTGTTTGAGAGAGAGAGAGTGTGTGAGACGTGTGTGTTTGTGAGACTCTGTGTGGGACGTGTGTGTTTGAGAGAGAGAGTGTGTGAGACGTGTGTGTTTGTGAGACTCTGTGTGGGACGTGTGTGTTTGAGAGAGACTGTGTGTGAGACATGTGTGTTTGAGAGAGACTGTGTGTGAGACGTGTGTGTTTGAGAGAGAGAGTGTGTGAGACGTGTGTGTTTGAGAGAGACTGTGTGTGAGACGTGTGTGTTTGAGAGAGAGAGTGTGTGAGACATGTGTGTTTGAGAGAGACTGTGTGTGAGACGTGTGTGTTTGAGAGAGAGAGTGTGTGAGACGTGTGTGTTTGAGAGAGAGAGAGTGTGTGTTTGAGAGAGAGACCGTGTGTGAGACGTGTGTGTTTGTGAGACTCTGTGTGGGACGTGTGTGTTTGAGAGAGACCGTGTGTGAGACGTGTGTGTTTGTGAGACTCTGTGTGGGACGTGTGTGTTTGAGAGAGACCATGTGTGAGACGTGTGTGTTTGTGAGACTCTGTGTGGGACGTGTGTGTTTGAGAGAGACTGTGTGTGAGACGTGTGTTTGAGAGAGACTGTGTGTGAGAAGTGTGTGTTTGAGAGAGAGAGTGTGTGAGAGGTGTGTTTTTGAGAGAGAGAGAGAGTGTGTGTGGGACGTGTGTGTTTGAGAGAGAGAGTGTGTGAGACGTGTGTGTTTGAGAGAGAGAGTTTGTGAGTGGGACGTGTGTGTTTGAGAGAGAGAGTGTGTGAGACGTGTGTGTTTGAGAGAGAGAGTTTGTGAGACGTGTGTGTTTGTGAGACTCTGTGTGGGACGTGTGTGATTGTGAGACTCTGTGTGGGACGTGTGTGTTTGAGAGAGAGAGTGTGTGAGACGTGTGTGTTTGAGAGAGAGAGTGTGTGAGACGTGTGTGTTTGTGAGAGAGACTGTGTGTGAGACGTGTGTGTTTGTGAGAGAGTGTGTGTTTGAGAGAGAGAGTGTGTGTGAGACGTGTGTGTTTGTGAGAGAGAGTGTGTGTGAGACGTGTGTGTTTGTGAGACTGTGTGTGTTTGAGAGAGAGAGTGTGTGAGACGTGTGTGTTTGAGAGAGAGAGTGTGTGTGAGACGTGTGTGTTTGAGAGAGAGAGTGTGTGTGAGACGTGTGTGTTTGAGAGAGAGAGTGTTTGTGGGACGTGTGTGTTTGAGAGAGAGAGTGTGTGTGGGACGTGTGTGTTTGAGAGAGACTGTGTGTGAGACGTGTGTGTTTGTGAGAGAGACTGTGTGTGAGACGTGTGTTTTGAGAGAGAGAGTGTGTGTGGGACGTGTGTGTTTGAGAGAGACTGTGTGTGAGACGTGTGTGTTTGTGAGAGAGACTGTGTGTGAGACGTGTGTTTTGAGAGAGAGAGTGTGTGTGGGACGTGTGTGTTTGAGAGAGAGAGTGTGTGAGACGTGTGTGTTTGTGAGAGAGACTGTGTGTGAGATGTGTGTGTTTGTGAGAGAGTGTGTGTTTGAGAGAGAGAGTGTGTGTGAGACGTGTGTGTTTGTGAGAGAGAGTGTGTGTGAGACGTGTGTGTTTGTGAGACTGTGTGTGTTTGAGAGAGAGAGTGTGTGAGACGTGTGTGTTTGAGAGAGAGAGTGTGTGAGACGTGTGTGTTTGAGAGAGAGAGTGTGTGTGAGACGTGTGTGTTTGACAGAGAGAGTGTTTGTGGGACGTGTGTGTTTGAGAGAGAGAGTGTGTGTGGGACATGTGTGTTTGAGAGAGACTGTGTGTGAGACGTGTGTGTTTGTGAGAGAGACTGTGTGTGAGACGTGTGTTTTGAGAGAGAGAGTGTGTGTGGGACGTGTGTGTTTGAGAGAGACTGTGTGTGAGACGTGTGTGTTTGTGAGAGAGACTGTGTGTGGGACGTGTGTGTTTGAGAGAGAGAGTGTGTGTGAGACGTGTGTGTTTGTGAGAGAGACTGTGTGTGGGACGTGTGTGTTTGTGAGAGAGACTGTGTGTGGGACGTGTGTGTTTGAGAGAGAGAGTGTGTGAGACGTGTGTGTTTGTGAGAGAGACTGTGTGTGGGACGTGTGTGTTTGAGAGAGAGAGTGTGTGTGAGACGTGTGTGTTTGTGAGAGAGACTGTGTGTGAGACGTGTGTGTTTGTGAGAGAGACTGTGTGTGAGACGTGTGTTTTGAGAGAGAGAGTGTATGTGGGACGTGTGTGTTTGAGAGAGAGAGTGTATGTGGGACGTGTGTGTTTGAGAGAGAGAGTGTGTGTGGGACGTGTGTGTGTTTGAGAGAGAGAGTGTGGGTGAGACGTGTGTGTTTGAGAGAGAGAGTGTGTGTGGGACGTGTGTGTTTGAGAGAGAGAGTGTGTGTGAGACGTGTGTGTTTGTGAGAGAGACTGTGTGTGAGACGTGTGTGTTTGTGAGAGAGACTGTGTGTGAGACGTGTGTGTTTGTGAGAGAGACTGTGTGTGAGACGTGTGTTTTGAGAGAGAGAGTGTATGTGGGACGTGTGTGTTTGAGAGAGAGAGTGTGTGTGGGACGTGTGTGTGTTTGAGAGAGAGAGTGTGTGTGAGACGTGTGTGTTTGTGAGACTGTGTTGGACGTCTGTGTTTGTGAGAGAGACTCTGTGTGAGACGTGTGTGTGTGTGAGAGAGCGTGTGTGTGGGACGTGTGTGTTCTCACCCCCAGCGTCGTGCTTTGACGGTTGTATCCCGCGAAGCTGAGAATGCTCTCGGTTGCCATCGCCAGACCCGTGTGCTGAGACAGACCCGACAGCCAGTTCTGATGCTTGTTCAGATACTCCTGAGACAGACAAATATACATCACAGGCTCCAGCACAACTGTGTTCAACATGAAAATAATCAGAAATGTTTCTTGATCAGCAAATCAGCATATTAGAATGATTTCTGAAGGATCATGTGACACTAAAGCTGAATTTTCAGCATCATTACTCCAGTCTTCACTCACTGAAATATTATTACAAAATAGTTGTTTTCTATGTGAAAATGTTTTTGAACTAATTTATTCCTCTGTTTTTACTTTATTTTTTATAGCCTTGGTGAGCAGAAGACAAAAACATTAAAAATTCATACGACCTCAAACTTTTGAAGTATCATGATTAGCATAAACCTTTGTATTTACATGGTATTTACAGCTGACTGGTTTCCAACTTAAGATGATTAAAACTAAAACTGCATCTAATTCACATCAAATAGTTTGCCAAAATACTACAGATTGTAAACTATTTCTGGTGAAAGCTTTTGAGGCTAATATAACCCATAAATCCTTCTGCTACGGAAGAAGAAGTGCTTGGTTTTTTTTTTATATAAAAAAAAAATGATGATGAGGTGCTGCAACAGCAGTTTATAAACGTATTAACAGAAAGTTAGAGTCCCTCTGTAGTCAATCATTTTATCCCTTAAAACTCATCTTTGATCACCAAAATGACATATTTAAATGTTTTTTCCTTGAAAAAAATGCCTTAAAATAGCTTGAATGTATCTCGACACCCTTGCCTCATTTAGCATACACGGTTCTATAAATATGCAAATGAGGCCCGCCTCCACTCACTCACTCAGCTCAGAGATCCACTCGTTTCCACTGTTATAATGAGACAAAATCATTCGGCGATTGTGTTGATTTGTGTCCTGACTCGTGGAAGTCTCACTACAGTCAGATGAAATATGCCTGTCCTGGAAATGGGAAGCTTTCCTCGTGGAAAAGTGAAGAAGGCTCTTTTTCTCCTTCTCGCTCATCTTTCCATGATTTCTTGAAAAAGCGTAATATTGAACTTTGTGCAAACGCCATTGTCACGTGCATGTAAATGTACCAAACTCGTATCGAACAGTGACCCCGAAACAGAGGTACTTCTGTGTACCGTTACACCCATGGCCGGAGGTAAAAGACAATCAAGTGCTCACGGCAAAATAGGAATATGGCGCCCCCTACCTTCACATATTTAAGAGAAAAAAAAAGCCAATTTAACACGTTTGCATGCAACCAAATAACCATTAGTAATCGGATTGACAGCTCAATCGGACTGAAAAGCCTTCATGTAAACACCTAAATCTCTCCGATTGAGCTCGATTCAAATTCAATTTCGATCGGATTGAAAGGAGTGGTTTATTCCTTTTCTAATCTGATCGAGAGGACATGTAAACACTTGATCGAATTAAAACTGAGAGGACTGCGCATGTGCAATGATGTAGAAACAGTGCAACGTCCCACCAGTCCTCGTTTCAGACTCTCATCCACAGGCGACTGCGTGATAAATATAAGCACCTCGTCACAGCGGTTCATATGCTCATTGTCTCCAAATTATGACCAGAAATGGATAAATATTAAGTCTGCTGTTAAAAAAAACAAAAAAACAAAAACAATGTAGGAGAATAGTTATTATGCGCAAATAGTGGGAAACTCTGTATATTTGTGCAGTGTGCGCATGTCAAAAAACGTATTCCGATTTGAAGCTTGTGAAATAAACGCGCACATAATCCCGATCACTTGTTTAGCGTTCAAATAAACACTTCATTCAGATTGATCTACTGAATTCATTACGAATGAAACAAAAGTTGTGCATAATAAATTACCCGTTACCACGTTACCAGGGACGGACTGGGACAAAAAAAAAAAACAAAAAAAAAAAAATCGGCCCTGGCATTTTGGCCCACAACATACATCTCTTCTCGTTGTTCTCAGCGGGGGGAGGGGGGTTGGAATACATGTTCAGAAGCCCACCCACACTGACAATTGATTGGTTGACTTACTGAAACAGGCCAATCAAAATGCTCTCTGTCTTACATGCGCTTCATGAGGCACACACGCACACACAAAAAAAAATACGCTGACTTTTTTTGACCAATGCATTACACCGGCATAAAGCAAATTAAGCAAAACAAAACAAAACGAATGGGCCGCCGATATACGAGTTTTATGGGCCGTTAAGAAAAAAAAATTGAGATGTATCGGCCCAAAAAGCACGTCGGCCCACCGGGCATTTGCCCATTATGACAGATGGCCAGTCCGCCACTGATCAGCGTATGGAAATTAAATTCCTTGCTCTTAGCAAAGCCATCCAGCCTAGTGTATAGTGTGTGACGAGAGCTCACCTGGAGATGAGACTTGGTAACAGAGGCGGCCCATTTCATGGCCTCCTTCAAGATCTCTCCACAGCGAGCGGCAAAGTCCTTCACGATGCTCTGGACAACAAACAACATTTCAAAACATTGGACTCCGATGGCGAGTACCTTCATGTCTGAGGCTCCGTCTCACCTCTCGCGCCTCATGCGTGTCTGGGACCGTTATCCTGTACGGGGTGTCGGGAATGTCATAGTACGGCTGATCTTTGTGGATGTCCTGTTTAACATGAGGTCAGGGTATGTGAATGACATGTAAGAGCGTAAACATTAGTTATATCGGTCACGTGTGTGTTGTGTTGTGTTGTGTAATACTGACGGCGCTCAGGGACAGAGACAGAGTCTGCAAGATGTCCAACATGGTCTTCAAAACTCTCCCACTCCACAACAGGTGAGGAAACCTACACGACAAACAGAGATTGTTCAAGCAATAAATATTTTACTATAGCAGTAATACTACTGTAATAAAAATAAAAATATTATTGTTATTATTATTGCAATTAAATCAATTTAAATAATTATTAAATTAATATAATTAAATAAATAAATATTTTACTATAGCAGTAATACTACTAAAAATCATATATTATTATTTATATTTTTATTAAATGCATATAATTAAATTCATGAATAAATATTTTACTATAGCAATAATACTAGTGTAATAAAATACAAAAAAATATTTGTATTATTATTATTAAATTACTACAACTAAATAAATTAATATTTTACTATAGCAGTAATACTATTAAAAATATATATTTTTAATTACTATTAAATTAAATTAAATTAATAAATACATATTTTACTATAGCAATAATACTACTGCAATAAAAATAATAAAAAAATGATAGTCAATAATAAAAAAATATAATCAGCATAATTTTTTTATATAATTATTATTACGATTCGATAGATTTGAGCTTTTAGTTTGTTTTTGTGTGAGAAACAAATAGGAATATTACTATTACATTTATTATTAATCATAAGCGTAATTTTAATTACTAATAATACATAATAATAATAATTAAATTATATAAATGATAATAAATCATTATAATAAATGAAAAAAAAAACTATTTTACTATAGCAATGATACTAATGCAATAAAAATACTAAACAAGTTTGGGAAGACGTTTGCTGCATTTTGTCTTTTCAAAAGCAAGTTAAAAGCAACCTAAACTCACAGTGCTAGCAGATTTTGTGTGGAATTCTATACTCTAATAGTAATAAGCATTAAAAACAAAAAAACTACAAGGAATACTCAAATATTGGGTGAAATTGTTGAGTTTACATCATAAGTGATGCTTTAATATGCTGTCTAGGTAGGGAGCTCAATAGCGTTTGGCAGAAAGTCATTTTACGTTTCGGCAAGTCCTGAGAGGTATTTATCTGCCACTCTGCGGATCCTCTTGTGGGTGTGGTTAAAGTTGACCAATAGGAACTGAGCATGGCGCTCAAGCTCCTCCTCGTGCTCTTTAGTCTTGGGCTGAAACAGAACGCAAAGCCATTATCAATAATGAGCGATCAATTCTGCATTCAGAGATCCTTCAAACACTCGACTCACTTTCTCAGCCATCATCTGCAGGAAAACATCAAAGACTTTATCACCGACACAAATCACACACTGCATCATGCCTGGATGGAGATAAAGATGCAAAGCAAGTCAGAACTAGGGCTGTGTGTTGTATTGAATAGTCACAATATATTAGCAATGATTTTGCTGGTTACATAATACTAAGCAAAAGTTGGTTTCCAAAAGATCAAATGATTAAACTAGTTTCATGATCATTTGTTTTATGAGAGATATTCAATAACAGATAGAGTTTCCATTTATTAATTTCCACAAATCAGTTCGATTTCAATGAATAGAGTCAAAACTCTTGATTTGATGATATAATGAATAGATTCTAATATGTATAATTAATAAAAATATAATAACAAAAGGTAAATCACATTTATAGAACATTACTGTAATTAACTGTTCATATATATAACATTCTTAAGAGTGTTGCATTTCTCATATCAAAATGTTCTGGTAAAAAAAAAATTTAGGTACATATTGCTATTTATCATATTGGTGCATAAAAATGTAAATTAATAATAATTTAATTAAAAACAGTGTGGAAAACATGCATTGAATAATTGCAACTAGATTTTTACACATGCTTACTTCTAGTGGTAAAACATTTTGAATTTTTTAAATCAACCATATGAAATTCTGTCTGATTTCTGACCGGATTTGTCTTTCTGGATGGCTTTGTCCTCGAAGTATCTGAACATCACCTGGAAGCGGTCGGCATCGTTCGAGTGCAACATCCTGTGGAGGACGGAGAGAGAGACAGAACAAAGAGAGATGGGTAAATCTCACACACACACACACACACACACACACACACACACACACACAGACACACACACAGACACACACACAGACACAAAAAGACACACGACACACACACAGACACCACCTTCAAGTCTACTGCATTTTAGATTATGGGAGGCACTTCTGGTTTGTTTATCATAAAGGTAATTTAATCATAAAATTACTATAGTTTTGCATCAATAAGGGCAGTTACTAATAATATTACATGTTTGTTAACTGGAAATTTGACATCACATAACTTGAATTAAAATTAACTTTTATTAACAACAGTGACATGCAAAAACCTAATGTAAAAATTCTACTCGTTTTAAATGTAGAATTGTTCTTCTATAGTATCACACTGAACTGACCGACAACTTCAGTGATTGTAAAAGGAGCAGTCTTTACTTGCTTTCTGCATAATAGCATAAAGTTTTTGTTTTTCATGAGACCGTGACTACCTACTTAATTTTTCCATATATTAGGGAGTGGAAATGGCTAATAAGCCATTCAGTTCTCCTGTGCCGCCATCTACTGGTTAGGTTGGTAATTTCCTATCTTTTTTATATATATATATATATATATAAAGTTTGCTATGAAGTTTCCTACATCATTTTTTTGTGATTCTTTATTTATTAAACATTTTGTGTGTATAACTATTTACAACAAAGCCCAAGATCCGCCCATAACCATAAGACCAAATAGAAATAATAAAATAAATATAACAAATATAATAAAATTTGACAAAACTATATATAGAAGGATCTCAGAGTCTTTTTGATAAAGTCTCAATAAGGTCCAGACAAAATTGTATTAGTTTCCTACATCTTTAAACCTTTAGTTCAGCGAGAACCTTTCGCTGATTGTTTACAGTTTAACTGAATTTACTCCCATTGTTCGTCCAAATGAGGAGGATAATGAGAGGAGCTGTTCAAAAGAAAGTCAGAAAGACTGAAAACAGAAAGTTCCAGCGTGCCTAACCTCATATACTCCAGCCGGTAGACCGACAGCAGGTACGTGCACATGGCGAAGTCCAGTTTATTGATGAGGGCGGCGGCTTCCGGTGACGGATCCAACAAATTAATGATGGTGCTGCGCAGTTCACTCAACTCCGCCTTCAAAAAAGGAGGATTTTATATAACAAACAAGGGCTTTTCAGAATGGGAAATTAGTATATACTGTATACGACTACTGTAAAACAGTATGCAAGTGTCAAACAATAGTGTGCTACATAACTTCAACACGCTGCATGTTCAGTGAATGGCATCCAGTTAACTCCTCAGAAATAAATAGGGTTAATTTGCATTTTTTTTTTTGTTTTTGTAAAAATTTAGGAGAGTTAAATCAAATAAAGTAAATAAAAAATATATTTTTTATTTGTTTTGTCCCCCAGCAGGTGAAATTTATCAGTCTGGTCACTTGCATTTACATTTATGCATTTAGAGACACTTTAATCCAAAAGCTACTTACTGTAGAAACAAAAGCAATTAGTCAAAAAGCCGACAATATTCATAATATACAATGCCAGCAAACTTAGTAAAGTAACTCTCCTCAACACAAATGATTTAAAGAATAATTAATGTCTGAAGCACAGACGATGCAGAGCAACACACATGCTTAACTTTTCATTTACTGTTAGTGTTAAAGGGATAGTTCACCCAAAGATGTAAATTCTGTCAGTAATTACTCTCCCTCATGTTGTTCAACCCCGTAAGACTTTCGTTCATCTTCGGAACACGAATTAAGATATTTTTGATTAAATCTGAGAGCTGGATCACTCCTCCATAGGCTTCTAAGGGATTGAAACTTGTTCCCCGAAAAGTTATTAAAGACATCGTTAAAATAGTCCAAGTGACTACAGTGGCTCAATCTTAAGTTTATCAAGCGACGAGAATACTTTTTGTGAGCAAAAAAAACAAAAATAATGACTTTATTTCAACTATTGATTTCCTTCTCTGTGGGCCTCGAGTGAGTTCACTAGTGTAACAGCGCAGCGCTTCTGTGTTGTACGTCACACGCATCACACACATGACCAGCGTCGGCCAATAGTGAGCCTACGTGTGACGTACAACACAGAAGCGCTGCGCTGTTACACTAGTGAACTCACTCGAGGCCCACAGAGAAGGAAATCAATAGTTGAAATAAAGTCGTTATTTTTGTTTTTTTTGGACACAAAAAGTATTGTCGTCGCTTGATAAACTTAAGATTGAGCCACTGTAGTCACTTGGACTATTTTAACGATGTCTTTAATAACTTTTCGGGGCCGGCAAGTTTCAATCCCTTAGAAGCCTATGGAGGAGTGATCCAGCTCTCAGATTTAATCAAAAATATCTTAATTTGATGTTCCGAAGATGAACGAAAGTCTTACGGGGTTGAACAACATGAGGGAGAGTAATTACTGACAGAATTTTTATTTTTTGGTGAACTATCCCTTTAACCGTAATTTAGATACTTAACACAGCTGTAAAACAACACTAAGACAGTGAGAGCGTTTGGATACCGGAGTAACCGTGTCGTTCTTCAGTGCCGAGTTGTACTGGAGTTCTGAACGCAGCGGTTCTCCACTGGGGAACGTGAGCAGTGGCGATTTAGTGGCGATTTCACACACTCCCTCGTACCATTCCTCAGGCCACAGACCTAAAACACAGGCAAACACACACTTCTGTAGAAATACTGTGAGAGAAATCCTGCTTGAGAACACGCTCTGATTGTGTACGTGGTGAATTCATGTTTAAATGCTGTCAGTGATGGTGATGATTTTATTTCCTTACCAGATCCTTCCACAGCAAAACCCATGACCACAGAATAGAGCCAGAAATCTCTAAAGAGCTTCTGCAGGCGAGGTTTGGCCTCCTTAATGGCAGGCAATCGGCGGGTCAGCTACGTGAAATTAAACAGCAAATTAAATACTTTGAATACAAAAACATTATCAAAATGTTAGTTAAATGTTAAACAGTTGTTCTTTAGAAAGAATATATTCAACAAAAAAAGCACTGTGTGCCATCACTGTTCTTCTTTAAAGAAAAAAAAAACATTAAAAAAGGGTTGTTTTTTTTAATAATAAAAACACTTAGTAATAATTAGTACAAATAAATACATTTTTAAAAATGAAGTAAAAAATACATTGTTACAGTGATCAATACAGTATCAGTAACTCATCACATCAGGGATTTGTTTCTGTCAACATTATTTAACATTCCACATGATCTGTTTGTCAAAAAATTATAAAAAGGGAGTCCATATCATTAAAAACATTTACTTTTCTCTTTTCATACATGTCAGTTTTTCCAAAGCAAGATTAAATGACATTTATTTGATCCATTAGGAGATTATCCCATGTTAAACGAAACCTATAAACTTGCATGTACAACTAAATTTACAGGGTAAATATGCAATAAGCACAATTTCGCTTCCAAGGAAAAACTCTCTACAGTCAGTTCGCAACTCACATCAAAAACTTTTTCTTACAATGAAACATTGTTTCCTCATTACATTTAATACAGCTGTCTGGGATATCAGGATTAACCCCATGTAATTTAACTGGGGTAATATAAGTTCTAAGAGGCCATTTACAGCATATCTGTAGTAATTTGCACCTAGAATGAATGGACGGAGTGCATTTCAAGGGTTAAATAAGTCAGATGTGAGGAATGTTTGAACTCGCTACTGTTTGATCAGTGAAGAGCCACTTCAAAGTCCAGCTGGGGATCGAATCGACAAACGGACGTCCACATACACACAAACAGAGAGACTCCAGAGGGAAAGAACAGGTAAGCAGCTCAAACAAGCATAAAAGACTATAAGATTTCTTAAAACACTGGTGTGATATTTCAGAGATCATGCTAAGAAAGTAACCAAAAGCTTTAAAAATAATTGAAAATCACTATTGGGTGTCCCCATTAGTGTCAATGGGGGTTACGGCCCTGGATTTTTCAACATGCGTATGAGCATTGAGTGTTAGATTTCCGAGTGTAATATCTACAAGTGAAGCTGTCAATCGTTCAATATTCCCATGTGTGCTTGTTTAATTTTTTTTCATAGGATGTGGATCTTTCAAGTTATAGTTGTGGCCTCTCTCTTGAGTAGCCCAGCTCTGGCTGGGGTCAAAGACCTCAGTTCACACTTTGCTGGAGTTGACAAGGAAAAGTTGGTGGATGCCCGTGGATTTTCTCCAGATGGAGTGAACACAGACATTGAGTCAATCCCGTTGGACTTCCATCGGGAAAACACGGTC
Source organism: Gila orcuttii (assembly GCA_026230005.1). Taxonomy (NCBI): domain Eukaryota; kingdom Metazoa; phylum Chordata; class Actinopteri; order Cypriniformes; family Leuciscidae; genus Gila; species Gila orcuttii. The sequence continues at coordinate 41,983,377 of JAPDVR010000015.1, read as the reverse complement.
ACGAATGACCTCCCTCTGGAGGGACTGGAAGATGAAGACTACTTGGACTTCGATAAGATCTTGGCGGAAGGTGAGGATGACTACAGCGAAGGTGATCACATAGATGAGATCTCCACGCCTGCTCCTGACCTTGACCTCTTCTTGGAGCCAAGTGACCCCAAAATACGGAGAGCGCGTCTGTTGCGGCTCTTCCACGGGCAATCGCGCCTCCAGCGAATCAACGTCGTCAACGGTCGCTTCGGGTTTCGGCTTTATCGGAAACTGCGCAATCGACTTAACCAGACGGACAATATTCTTTTTGCTCCTGTCGGGATCTCCATCGCGATGGGAATGATGTCTCTGGGAGCCGGACCAACCACTAAGGAACAACTCTACCAAACTCTCGGATTTGCCGAATTTGTCAACGCCAGCGCACATTACGATAACTCGACCGTACACAAGCTGTTCCGCAAACTCACACACAGGCTCTTCAGACGAAACTTCGGGTACACTTTACGCTCCGTTAATGATCTGTACGTGAAACGCAACGTAAACGTACAGGAGGCTTTCCGTACCGACGCAAAGATGTACTACTTCGCCGAGCCTCAGTCTGTGGATTTTGCTGACCCGGCGTTCCTTGTGAAGGCCAACCAACGCATTCAGAAAATCACCAAAGGTCTTATAAAGGAACCGCTGAAGAGCGTCGACCCCAACATGGCAGTGATGCTCCTGAACTACCTCTACTTCAAAGGTGAACCAATTCAAGCCCATTCTGGTGGTCAAGACCTAAAGTCTGAAACTCTTTAGTAACCCCATTCATTTGTATAGTCAGAAATCAATCCTAAAGCAAGCAATCATCCACTATGTGAAATAATTTGTGTACTACCATTGAATGCAACATTTAATTTAGCCGAACTGAATTGACCAGCATCTTCACTAGGTTAATCAGCAAGATTTCCTTGTTGTTACTAGGCTGGTCAAACAAGGATTGTCTTTCTTGTGAACCTGGTTAACCAGCCTCAGTAGGGGCTTTTGCACCGGACGAACCTTTTCATAGTTTCTTGAACTAATGGCGGAAGTATCCACTTTTTGGTGTGTTCGCACAGCAGGAACTGGGAGCGAATTTAATTCTAGGAACGCATTTTGGGGAACAAATGCAAGGGTTTAACCCAGCACAATAGGAACCAGTGAACCAGTAAAAAGCAGTGTAAACACACAGTTTACTTCATGAACAAACTCCACGATGGACATAAATAAGACATATACAGATAGCTAATGTTAACAGTTCTTTTCTCAGCCTCGATGATATGTAGCACCGCAAGGAGATTTCGTCCTCCTTTTTGCCTTTTCCATCGCATAACTTGTACGTCTACATTCAATCTCCATTATCACGAATCCCAAGACAAACAACAAAAACACAGCTCAGATCACGACGTCATACATTCTCCAGTTGTTGACTTCATTGTATGCAACGCTTAAATAATGTCTTGTCACTTACGTCACTTCAGAGTTCCTACTGCCAGTGCGAATGCAACCAGGAATATTTCCCAATGGGAACATTTAGTTCTCGGGGAACCACCCTGGTGACTAGTTCCTATAACTAAGTTCCTACAACTACCTGGTGCACATCCCCTATTGGCTACAAGAAAAACTTGCTTGCGAACCTCATAGCTATGCTAACTAGACTTGCACCAAACAACCATAAACCAGGACAATTGTTGTGTCTTTTCAACAGGGAAACTTGTAGATCAAAGAAGCCAACCCTGTTCACGGAGGGCTACCTTCCTGCAGACTTCATTACCAACACACCAGCCTAGAAGTTTCTGGTGATATCCTAAAGACCTTGATTAGCTGGTTCAGGTGTGTTAAATTAGAGCTGGAGCAAAACTCTGCTGGAAAGTGGCCCTCCATGAGCACGATTGGACACCCCTACTTTAAACTGATTAGAAGTCAAAAGTCAAGTCAAAGATAGAAAAATAGTTAAATGGTCAAAGAAATCAAAAATAATATTAAATGCAGCTCAAAAATAACAACACAATGTCATGTTTTCACTGCCCCAACAAACGCAGGTACGTGGGAGCAGAAGTTCCCGAAAGAACTGACACACTACCGGCAATTCCGTGTCAATGAGAAAAAGCAGGTGCGTGTTCCCATGATGCAGAACAAAGGGAGTTACCTGGCGGCGGCCGACCACGAGCTCAACTGCGACATACTTCAGCTTCCCTACACCGGGAACATCAGCATGCTCATCGCCGTTCCTCAGAAACTCTCGGGAATGAGATCCCTGGAGCAGGAGATCTCCCCAACCCTGATCAACAAGTGGCTTAACAACATGACCAACCGGTAAAGCACCATAATACACTAGTCTGACCAAGTCTGCAAGGCACTTTAATGTCATTGACTCAATCACTTGAAGTGCTGAACAAAGTAGGATCCAAACTATTGTTGGTCCTGGAATAACACTCAGATTCTAGGGTTAAGTTTCTAAACCAATCATTCTTAACCAATTATTTTCCTTTGATTTCAATAATATTCAGTAATATTATTGATTTGACTTCACTGACACTACAGAATGAGAAAAAACTTGAACTGAATTGAGCTGGATTATGAAACCACTGCTTGCAGAGCTGCTTTGTAGCTGATTAGACTTGAATTTTACTTCAGACACTGTTATTAAACTGAACGGAGTTGAATAACGACTGTCTTCTGTAGAGCTGCTTATAGCTGAATTGATCTCCTTTCATAATTGATTAACTTTACACAGTTATTGAATAGAACTGAATCAACATTGAACTGACTGAAAAATTCCACTAGTCTATTTTAGAGCTGCTATAGAACAGAATTGAAGAGCATCATTGATCCTTATTGTCACATTTATCACTGTAAGCTGCTTTGAAACAATCTAGATTGTATACAATCTGTATTGTATATTGTGTAAGCGCTGTACATTATGTTCAGACTATTAGTGGTATGTTATGTTCAGACAGAATTTGATTATGATGATTTAAAAAAAAAAAGTCAATCCAGGAACACGTCCTAATAGGCTAAATCATTCTTCAGTTGTATTCTAACAATCATTCTTCAGTTGTATTTTAACAATCAAACTTCTCTTTTTGTGCTCGTCTCGGGCAGGACTCGTGAGGTGGTTTTCCCTCGGTTTAAGCTGGAGCAAAACTATGACTTGATTGAGCACCTGAAGGAAATGGGCCTGACTGACCTGTTCACTGAAAAGGGCGACTTTTCCTCGATGACCTCCGAGAAGGTCATCATCAACTGGGTAATTGAATGAATGACACGTGCAAAACGAATGCAACTCATAGCTTGTTTCACGAATCGTGCATCTTACTGCACATAAGCCTGACTTTGAATTAAATACCCATCACAAGATGTAAGAAACAGGCTTTTTCACTGTTATATTGAGAGCACTTTAGGCCTACGCCTAATCTCTTATAAATACATACAGGTGAAACTCGAAAAATTAGAATATCGTGCAACAGTTCATGCATTTCAGTAATTCAAATTAAGGTGAAACTAATATATTTAGTAGTGGTGGGGGAAAAAATCGATTCTGTTCGGTATCGCGATATTTTGCGCACGCAATTATATCGATACAGTAGCGCAAAGTATTGCGATATTTAATTATAAAATTATCTGTTTTACTTTCCGGTTTTCTCAGAGTTTAATCTGATCATTTACATTTGCGTATTACATCCACAAGGTGGCGCTTGTTGCGGTGCTTTGTTGTCTACATTCAACAGCAAATTCAAATGAAAATGGCTTCACTATTGGTTGTACACGACGCTCCGTCTTCTTTCAAATCGAAAGTGTGGTTAAATTTCGGTTTTATGATTATTCTCAGGTTTATGTTACTCTATGTCTGCTTTATGTTACTCTATTGTATTTAAATAATTTTAAGTTATGTGCTGGGAGCTCAGTGAGCTTTGTTTGTTTCATAATTCATATTAAATATTACCTGCTCGGTCCTGTCTGTCAGCGCGTTGTCAGTGTCCTCTATTTTTCACTGCTTGAGTACATGGGTTGAAATCCCCCCCTAAACCCTCATTCACTAAGTTAGGCCTATTCCCTAAGTTAGTCCACTAATACTGTTCACTTGAAGGAGTGAATGAAAAAAAGTGAGCGAATTCGGACAGGCGTTGAGCGTAACGTTACATAAGCTGTAGCCTACATTCGTTAATGCAGTGCAATGTGGGCCAGAGACGAGATCTGACACGCGTCCCATTTTCTCACAAATCTCTATGTTTATTTAAGACTTTATTTAAATAATTTAAGATTACTCTTTATTTAAATAATTTAAGATTACTCTTATGAGGACACTCGACAAAACGGACATTTTGGCATAATTTGTGTGTGTTATGGTTTGTTCAAGCCCGAAAGAGAACTCGATACTGACGCGTGTCTTTTCTGTGGGTCGTGTGTGTGTGTAATACAGGCAGGATTTAACGGATACTGCGTAATTGCGTTAAACATGTTTAACGCTGTAAACTTTTTTTTGTTTTTGTTTTTGCACTAGCACTTTTGCACTGTGTAGAAGATAATGTTTACAGAATTAAATTTTTTTAAAGTGAGTTGAGCGGTCTTATTTTCCTAATTTTTTGTAATGCCTTTGAATAATATGGGGGACATGAATCGCAATATCGCAGAATTGAATCGCAATACTTGCTGTATTGCAATATATTGAGAATCGCAATAATATTGAATCGTGGCCCAAATATCGCAATACTATCGAATCGTCACATTTTTGACAATTCCCACCCCTAATATTTAGTATATATAACTATATACATATCCCTCTACCGCATGGTGTTGCCATATGGCAACATTCTCTTTGTGTTCATTTCATTGCCAATGTTTCTTTAAGAAAACATTCTAATGTTTTTTTGTTGGAATGAGAAGACCTTAGTTTAGCCAATGATGTGCTTTGGTTAAGTCACATGACATGCAATTTTTTTCTGTGGCGCGATTTTTGACAGACTGCCGTCTCTTGTCGGTAGTTGCTGAAAGCAATCTAGAACGTCAGGAACAAACAAGGACCATCCCATATCACATACACAAAAAAAATCAAAACATCACCTCAGTTAAGTTATGATGACATTCACCAAAAAAAAAAAAGTTTTTATGAAATCAGTTTTTGGTAAATTGATCAAATGTCTGTGTTGCCAAGCGGCAACACTGTGCAATAGTGGAATGACATTATTGCAATAGTTTAGCTAGCTAGACAGGTCAGCTGCAATCTGTTAAGCTGTAGCAATAACAACATTAATGCTAGTGATATAATGTTGATTAGTCATAGGTTAAGGACTGCCAATATGGAAAGCTGTTTGAACTTTTATTCATTTCCAGGATATGAATTCTTGATATCTATAATTGCATTTTCACTAAAATGTCACCATAGGCTGCCATTCATATCAATAATTGATTTCTTACTAGTAGAAATATAATTTTGATATCAATCATTTCTTTGTTAGTAAATATGTGAATTCCTGATATCAATAATTCAAATGTCACTAGTTGAAATGTCTATTCTTGATATCAACAATTGAATTGCTACCAGTAAAAAAATCATTTTTGATATCTGAAAATCTGATATCGATATTATTTTAGATATCTAAAATGTCTAAAATTCTTATTAGTAACAATCACATTCATGATATCAGAAATTAACATTGTCACTAGTGAAAATTCAATTATTGATATCAAAAATTGCCATTGTTATAGTAGAATACCTAATTCCTTATATCAATAACTATAATTTTACATAGTAAAAATGTAATTGTTGATATTAAGAATTAGTATCCTGGAAATGAATAAAAGTTAAAACGGCTTGTCATACTGCCAATGCATTTGTAGGCTATTACGTAAAAAAATCTAATTTAAATGTTTGTTTTTTTTTCCTAAAAAAATTCCACTGTTGTACGTTGTTGCTGTATGGTAACATATCATAAAGGACCTTAAAATAAAAAATAATAATAAAAAAAAAATTCACAGCACTTCAAGTTAAGCCATTCTAAGAAAATAAAAATATTTTTTTCTATAGGTCTATCATAATGCGTGCGGTAGAGGGATATGCATGATTATACTTTTCAGAGGGCCGACATTTCTGTATTTAAAATACTTTTTTTTTATTGATTTCATGTAATATTCTAATTTTCGGAGATTTTGAATTTGGGGTTTCCATAAGCTGTAAGCCATAATCATCAAAATTATAAATTTTGCATGATATTCAAATTTTTCGAGTTTCACCTGTACTCTTTGACCTTTCATTGCACCCTTCATTCCTGTAATCTCTTCTCTCTCTCAGTTTAAGCATCAGGGCACCATTACAGTGAATGAAGAAGGTACAGAGGCAGCAGCATTGACACACGTCGGATTCATGCCTTTATCAACACAGACGCGTTTTGTGGTGGACCGGCCCTTTCTCTTCCTCATCTACGAGCATCGCACAGGCTGCGTTGTGTTCATGGGACGTGTGGTAGACCCTTCACAGAGTTAATCAGACATACAAACACAATACAGCCATGCAACGGCCGATGCATCACTGTATAGCAATGAAACTAAAAAGTTAGTCAGAAAAATGATATAAAATAATAGTAGCCAGATAAAAAGCAGATAAGAATGATGGTTGTGTTTGTTTATCAAGTAAATTGAGTTTTGTAAAGTAATGCAGTCGTGGTCAGAATTATTGGCACCCCTTGTAAATATGACCAAAGATGGCTGTGAAAATAAATCTTCATTGTTTATCCTTTTGATCTTTCCTTCAAAACATTTGCAAAAATCTAACCATTTATTGAAGTAAAAAAAAAAATACCACATTATTAAACAAATGTTTTTCTCTAATACACATTGGCCACAATGATTGGCACCCCTAGACATTCTTATGATTACAATATTTCTGAAGAATATTTTTTTTTTTAGCACACCATGTTAACTAGGAACATGAACTATGTTAACAGGAGTATAAATATGAGAAAACAAAAGGCCAAATTCCCTTAATCCTCCATCACAATGGCTAAAATCAAAGAATATAAATCTGATGTGCATTAAAAGATTGTTAAACTTCACAAAATAGAAAGTGGCGGTAAGAAAATAGCCAAACCATTGACAATTCTCATTTCCACCGTCAGGGCAATAATTAAGAAGTTCCAATCAACATGAAATGTTAATTGTCTGCCTGGAAAAGGACGTGCGTCTATATCGTCCTAATGCACAGCGAGGAGAAAAGTTCGAGTGTCCAAAGACTCACAAATGATCACAGATGGAGAATTTCAGTCTTGGGGTCAGAAAGCTTTTTGGCAGCAAACCCGGTGCACACAGGGATAAAAAGTACCCCATGCCCACTGGATACCGCTGGATCTTTAATGTTGTGGGCCTATTTTTTTGCTGGAGGTCCTGGACTTCTTTTTCAGATACATGTTATTATGGATTTTAGCAAATACCAACAGATATAAAATCAAAACCTGACGGCCTCTGCTAGAAATCTTATAATGGGCCGTAGTTGGATTTTCCATCAGGACAATGATCCAAAACAAACATTAAAACAACACACAAATGGGACACTGAGCACAAAATGAAGGCTCTGGCATGACGGTCCCAGTTCCCTGACCTGAACCCAATAGAAAACTGAGTGGAGGAATGATCTCTGATCTCCAAACTCAGGCATTATAGAAGACAACTCAGAGCTGGCGAAAATAAGTTGCAAAAAATATTTTGAATAAATACTGAATACAGTATTGAATAAAATAAAAGGAATAGAAGGGTGCCCTTAATTGTGGCCAACGTGTATTAGAGAAAATCATTTATTTCATAATGAGATTTTCCCCCCATTATCAATTGTTTAACAATGCAATTTATTTTCACATGCTTCTTTGTTCATGTTCAACAAGGGTGCCAATAATTCTGACCAAGACTGTAAATTCATTAAATGATAAACGTCTGTGTATTTTTGAGGCAGAACATGTTGAAAATAAACTGCATCAGAGGACTAGTTTATTGAAGAAATCGGTTCAAAGGGTGCATAAAAACAACGCTCGAGTAAACCAACAACATTGCAGAACATTTTGCAAGCCAAGTAAATATTTGTCAGGAAAGTTAAAGTCCAACCACAAATGCTCAAGACCTAATTACGATTTTTGGACATGAAGCATCCAACAAGACCAGATAGAGATCTTGCTTTTTTAACACAACGCTCAGCACAAAGGATCTCATGACAAACAGAGCAAGATCTAATCTAATGTTATGTAGACAAAATCTTTGATTAGTTATTTTTATGCTTTTGGCAAATTTATTCTTTGATCTTCATTCGCATGCTTGTCCTCAGAGAGCTCATAAATAATTTAAGGGGAGTGAATAGGAAAACATTTTTCCTTTCCATTAACATTTGCATATTATATAAGACATGAAACAGGCCCATAAAATGTTGCTACTTATATTTTCAACTTAATGTGATCAACAACTCAGACTATTTAGTTATCTAAAACAACACTAGAAAAATATTAAAATTATAATATTTAAAGGTTTTCTTTGGCATTTAAATATTACAATAATTTTATATTATTTATAATATTATTATAATTGTGTGTGCGTGTTTGAGAGAGAGAGAGAGAGTAAATGTGTAAGTGTGTGTGTGTGTGTGAGTGAGTTTGTGAGAGTGTGTCTGTCTGTGCGAGTGTGTGTGTATATGTGTGTGTGAGAGAGTAAATGTGTAAGTGTGTGTGTGTGTGAGTGTACGAGTCAGTGTGCGAGTAAGAGTGTGTGTCTTACCACAGCGATTACAGGGATGAGGACACCTAGATTTCCAGCACTGCTGGATGCCTATCAAAAAAACAAACAAACAAAAAAACTAAATTACAACAGCATTTTAGACAGACTGAAACATTCAACAATCCTCCTTTTAACTCTTTCCCCACCACTGATCTGCATTCACTGTAGACAGCGCTATAACATCTTCTGAAAGAGTACAGACTCTCCGGATCAAAACGCAAGCGGAAAAAAAGCAGAAACAAGCGCTAAAAGCATTGCTTATGCATATGTAAAATAACACAATCATCAACATTAAACGGCATATAAATCAAAACTGCCTGATGTTACTGAATGAAATGTTACAGGACTGTGAAGCTTTGGGAGTGTAACTGGACTCGATCATGTGTTTTGATCATCGTTCCGAAACTGATCTGGACGTAGTCCCTGGCAAAAACGTGATTTTCTCAACTTTTTGTTCAAAATGTTGCTTTTTTGGGGGCCTTTTTACAGTCAATTCATCAATACAGTTTTTACTTATGGTCAATTCAGTTTTTACTGATCGGATAACTATCTGGTTTGCTAAAACAGTTTAATTTACACCTGGTCTGTCCGATCAGAGAAAACGCATGAAGGTGTAAACAGGCATTTTAATCAAACTTACCCACATTCAAGGGTTGTTTAAAAAAAAAATGCATGAAGCTAGAATAAAATATTTTTTTAAACCAGAGGCTCTGTTCTTTTATTTTGATATATTGCATGTTCATATATTCATACAACAATATATTCTGGGGGCCATGAAATGTTTGTGAAAGTAATCAAAAATGCTGGCAGTGGCTGGCAACTTTTTTTTAAAACGCTGGTGGGGAAAGAGTTAATAAGGCTACGTTGTCATTTTCTGCTCATCCGGCACTTTGCAACAACACAGCTTTGTTTAGGCAGCGACTTTCAGCATGTTTCCTATAACAAAGTCTGATGTTTACATTTTACGTGGCGTCAGAAGGTCACAAAAACCATGCGAAATCCGATCAGACTGAAACTGGAATGCGATTTGTATAGGATTTCAAACCACATATGGATGTAGCTTGAACGGATTGGTAAAAATTGCATTTCATGTGATTTTTTGCTGTTCATATTAGCTAATTCTGATCGGATTTCAATGGGATATGCACAAAAATCGGATTTGGTCTGACAGTGTTAAGCCGGGAGCACTGTGCGATTTTGGCCGGGATTTTGCCGTCGGAGATAAATTTCGCAAATCCTAAAAGATTCCTCTGATCCTAGGCTAAAATCTGAAGTCTTTGAACGTTAGTTTGACATGTTCACTGACAGACGATTTTTAATGTCCGTTGATATGAAACTTTACCTCGAAATTCTGGCAGAAGATTTGACTCCCAGTCCAGGAGTGATTCTCCTACGACGAATGTCAAAAATTGTCTTCAATTGACTTCACCCAAAAATGTAAATTCTGTCAGTAATTACTCTCCCTCATGTTGTTCAACCCCGTAAGACCTTCGTTCATCTTCGGAACATCAAATTAAGATATTTTTGATTAAATCTGAGAGCTGGATCACTCCTTCATAGGCTTCTAAGGGATTGAAACTTGCTAGCCCAGAAAAGTTATTAAAGACATCGTTAAAATAGTCCAAGTGACTATAGTGGCTCAATCTTAAGTTTATCAAGCAACGAGAATACTTTTTGTGCGAAAAAAAACAAAAATAACGACTTTATTTCAACTATTCATTTCCTTCTCTGTGGACCTCGAGTCAGTTAGCGTAGTGTGATAGCGTAGTGCTTCTGTTGTTATACGTCACACGTAGGCTCACTATTGGCCGACGCTGGTCATGTGTGTGATGCGTGTGTGACGTACAACACAGAAGCGCTGCGCTGTTACACTAGTGAACTCACTCGAGGCCCACAGAGAAGGAAATGAATAGTTGAAATAAAGTCGTTATTTTTGTTTTTTTGCGCACAAAAAGTATTCTCGTTGCTTGATAAACTTAAGATTGAGCCACTGTAGTCACTTGGACTATTTTAACGATGTATTTAATAACATTTCGGGGAACAAGTTTCAATCCCTTAGAAGCCTATGGAGGAGTGATCCAGCTCTCAGATTTAATCAAAAATATCTTAATTCGTGTTCCGAAGATGAACGAAAGTCTTACTGGGTTGAACAACATGAGGGAGAGTAAATACTGACAGAATTTACATTTTTGGGTGAACTATCCCTTTAACACGTCTTGACTGTCGTCTGACATCTTACAGTGTGACATGGCTTACAGCAATGATCATGTTCACACAGTCTGACGAGCACCAATCGTAAAAGACGATAATAAATCGCACAGTGTGCACCGGCTTAAGTGTAGCCAGCGCATCAGATGGAGTCTGCAGGGCAAACACACACTGACTTTGAGGGCCGGGCCCTTGTCACTGGCGCGCTCGCTGGCTCTCTTGCCCTCGAGGCCGAGCTGAACGAACAGCTCCAGCAGATTTACCAGCAGCTCGTCCTCCAGCGGCTCCCCCTGCAGGTTAGCCGCGATATTAGCCAGAGCGTTGATCACAGCGAGAGAGCAGTGCCTGCATACACACACTTTACATCAAACCCCCCCGCACACACACGCTGGAAAAACAGATTATTAAAGTCATATCATGGAGAAAATCTAACTTTCTATGAATTAAAAACTTGCTTTGCCAAAATCATTTATTAAAACTAAATAAATAAAAAAGATGGTTCCGAAATCATCTCTATTGTTAGCTCATGTTAATGAGCCCACCAACATGTACATACCAGATTAAATATTGAGAATATATAATATAAATATTGATTGAAAGTGTAAATTATGCCAATACATGGGGATCATGTAATAGTTTCATTTGTATACAGAAATCTAAAAAAAAATTTTTTAAAATGCACAAGTAACACACACACACACAATCTCTCTCTCACACACTCACTCTCTCTCACACACACACACACACACACTCTCTCTCTCTCTCACACACACACTCTCTCTCTCTCACACGCACACTCTCTCTCTCTCTCACACGCACACTCACACACTCTCTCTCTCTCTCTCACACGCACACTCACACTCTCTCTCTATCTCTCTCACACGCACACTCACACACTCTCTCTCTCTCTCTCACACACGCACACTCACACTCTCTCTCTATCTCTCTCACACGCACACTCACACACTCTCTCTCTCTCTCTCACACGCACACTCACACACTCTCTCTCTCTCTCTCTCACGCACACTCACACACTCTCTCTCTCTCTCTCACACACACACAATCTCTCTCTCACACACATACTCTCTCTCTCACACACACACACACACACACACACCTGTATCCGTGGTCCCTGTAGTCTCTGGTAGCAGAATACACCACATTACTGGCTTTGACACTGATCTGCTGGAACAGGTTCCACACCTCCTGATAGATGTATTGCTGTAGTAAAAACACAAATCACAGCGTCGGTTTGAGAAACACAAATTATACCCACTCCATCACTTTTATCAAGATCAGGGTTAAATTAAAAATCATCCGTGGCAAGTAACACGGGCGGGTTATGATTCATAAATGATTTCCTCCTACATATTTTGGAGTGAGCTTTCATAGGAGAAGTCACAGATAATTGTGTTTAATTTTATTTTTATGTTATCTTAGCACAGGTTTTGCAATTCTCATTGATCTGAACTGATGCTCCTTTCTTTAGGTAAATAAGCTTGAATTAACTTTCAGCTCAGATCAATGAGGCCTACGATCAATCAGTTCCAAAAAGAAATACAAAACCTGTGCCAACTGAAAGAAAACGAGTTGATAAAAACATTTAATCCAATATTTGATGATAATACAGCATAATGAGATTTACAAGCAATTTAAAAGGCGTGTCATTTTTGACCCAGAACAGTAAATCGTGACAGATTTTCAACACAATCTAAAAGGAATGATTTCGATAATCTAATTTATTTCTGATACTTTGGGGGGGGGGGGGGGGGTTATTAACAAAACATAGCTGCATATACAAAGTAGTAGACAAATGACATATACACACAAGTACACAGAGGGGAGAAAAGCAGAAACAGACGAATATATAGATAGTGTATACAGGTACAGTAATCATTTTAATTAATAGGTTATTCCAGTGTGATATTTAACAACATTTATTATTATTATTATTATTTATTCATTTAATTTTTTTCTTAGTGAAAAAAAATTATAGATATAAACTAAGTGATTAATAGATATCTAGACAACTTGAAACAATAATAATAATAATAATAATAATGATATTTGTAGTAATAATAATACTTTTGTTTTTGATAGTTCTAAATAGCAGTGAATGTGTGAAAAAGTTTCATACCCTGATCATCATATTTGTAACAGTTTGTATCACGACTGCTCGTTCATGATTTGTATTTGCATCTATCCGTTGTTTAATTCATTGGTACGACAGTTTTTTTCCAGTACAGTGAATTACTGTAATTAAGAAACAGTGCAAGGCGAGCGGAGATTGAATCCACTGAAAATAAATGCAGCGTTGCTGTTGCAGCTTTACACATCAAACAGCTGTAATTATGCAGCCCGTATGTCTGTGTGTGTGTGTGTGTGTGTGTGTGTGTGTGTGTGTGTGTGTGTAAGACAGACTCTCACATTCCAGTAATTATGCTTCAAAATGGACACCTCCTAATTCTGTACAAGATGTAGTGCAAGACAAGCGGAGATAGAATCAACTGAAAATAAATGCTGTGTTGCTTTTGCAGATTTACACATCAAACGGCTGTAATTATGCAGCCCGTATGCGTGTGTGTGTGTGTGTGTGTGTGTGTGTGTGTGTGTAAGACAGACTCTCACATTCCCCGTAATGACCATGCAGCCCAGCTGGTCTATAATCAGCACGTCTAACTGCGAGGGCGGCTGGCAGAACTTCTGCTGCAGGATCTGCAGGATCGGCTCCATCACTTTAGGACTGTCTCTCATGGCCACTGCGATGTGACCCAGCGCTCGGATGGTGTGGTCCGGGATGAGATGGGCTTCCCTGAGGAGAAACACACACACACACTTGTGTCAGTCATCTCACTCAAAGAGTTAAAGTTCAGAGGTCAGCACAGGGAATAGTATTTATACAGGGATACAGACACAGAACTGTGAGAGAGGGAGAGAGAGAGTGTGTGTGAGTGAGAGTGAGTGTGTGAGAGTGAGTGTGTGTGTGTGTGTGTGTGTGTGTGTGTGTGTGTGTGTGTGTGTGTGTGTGTGTGTGTGTGTGTGAGTGAGTGAGTGAGTGTGCGTTTCCTCACTTGTCATTTTCTTGAGAGATGTAGAGCCGGTTTGACAGGCTGGCTAAGAACGCCTCCACGATCACAGGATCCATAGTGAGACCTGCTTTCAGACATCTGCACACGACAGGAGTCAGTCATGAGGAATGTGCATTTAAAGAGCAACTATTGTGTTTTTTTACATGTTCATCTTTCTTTAGTGTGTAATGTTGCTGTTTGAGCATGAAAAAGGGTTTTAGTTATTCTCTATATCAGTGTCAGTGTTTCTGAACTCCCTGAAACATTATATTATATTATTAAACAAATAAGTCACATTTTATTATTTTATTTTACATTATATATATTATTAAACAGATACAGGGTTTCTGCAGGTTTCTGCAACATGTCATCTACTAACATGTACAAGTTCAAATAAAGTTTTGACAAAAAAAGGTTTTATACAAAGATAAACCTCATATTTCAGCCTTTAAATATTTTTTTATAAAAAGAATGAGTCAAAAAGATAAATTACTGACATTTACACATTAGCTTATATTTATTAGTAGTGTTTGGGTGAACCCCCCATCCTTCATGTTGACGGAGCTTTCAATGTTGTTATGGAAAGGGGTGATTGGTTGGTTCCTGTCACATGACCTGCGGTGCGTGCATTTGCGGCATTCTGAAAAGTTTAGATTTTTTCCATCTCGTTGCGCCTGGTAAAAAAATTAACGCGTCGCTTCAATTATGCTTGCCGCGCGCCTACACTTGAACAAACTTGAGCGCGGAAAAGACGCGATATGTGAACGGCCTTTGGCTAGCTAGCTCATATCAAGCCACGAGCTACTGGAGCACGCGAGCGACGTGTTGGAGACCCCTGCTCTAGAGCTCCGCTTTGTAGGCTACAACTCGATACTTTTTTGCGGCCAGCGTTTCTGGAAATGAACGAGGGTAAACACTTTTTTAGACCTGACTAAATGAAATTTAAGACCTAGGATGAAAATCTGGCCGTTTTTAAGACTTTTTAAGGCCTTAAATTTAAAGTCCAGAATTTTAGACTTTTTAAGACTTTTTAAGACCCCGCGGAAACCCTGAGATAAGTCACATTATATTTTATATTATATTATTTAAAATTTTATACATTTAAAATTATATAAAATACCGGTAAAAAAAAACAATTTACAAACATTATACACTTGAAACTTTTTATTTTAGTTCCTCACTTCACAACAAATCCTGATATTTAGGAAAAAAGCAATATAAGAGTAAAACAAACAAATTATAGTGGGATTCAATTTAAATAACATTATTATTAACGCCATTCCTAAACAAATTTATTTAAGGGGATCCTATTATGCTTTTTTTTTTCCAAGTTCATCTCTCTTTAGTGTGTAATGTTGCCGTTTGCCCCTCCAGCGGGAGTTATTCTCTATATCAGTTTCTTCCGGGAACGAACACGTCACAATATTCCTCATTTAAATAATTAATACGCAGAATAAAGGGGCGGGGCCTGGTTGAGTTAGTTAGTAGTGTGTTAAACTGGTGGTTATGGTAAGGGGCGGGACATTTCCCAAACACACTCGAAGCACTCGACCAATCACAACACACTGATCCAGCCGACCAATCAGAGCACAGTGTGCTTTTCAGAAGGAGGGGCTTCTTAGAGACAGGAACTAAACAGAGCGATACTGACAGACTGGGAAGAGAGGAGCTGCAACAATGGAGAATATGGGAAATAATGTGTTAAGCATGATAGGCCATATTTTGTTTTTAGGTTACTCTTTAAAAGGGCCATATCCTAGAAAACATTGGGAATTTATCATCACAATGGGAATTTTTACATGCAGTGATTTTCGTCAATCAGAATGAATCGATCCGATTTCAAATTCTGAAAGTTTTGTTTATATGCACCCTAAACTTTGTAATCCGATTCACATATTTGTTTACATGTGCATTACATTTATCCTGAACAAAATGTCAACGCATGCACATCTTTACAAAAAAAAATGCTGTTAGAGAAGGATGGAGCATCTAGAAACTATACTGAGACCCACAGCAAAGCACTGTTACTCATTTGAGACTTGTTTAAGTCTTAAAGGCACAGCAGCAAAAAAAAAACAAAAAAAAAACTGCTCGTTTAATTGTAAGGATCAGAGAGAGAGAGAGAATTAAAGTGAAACCTTGACTAACATTACTGTGCCGAAGTGAGCCTGACCTGCAGATGTTGTCGATGGAGATGTCTCTGAGCTGCTCGTACATGGACGGCTGGTCTTTCCTGTTGGACAGGAAGTTGAGCGAGGGCTGAGAATGCTCATTGGTCACGTTTATTTTGATCCCGCCTCCTCCTGAAGGAAAGAGGTTCAGAGGTCAGGACAGGGAATAGCATTTAACCCGTTTAATCCCACCAGTCACAGTTGTGACCGCATCTTTTTTCTTATTTCTGGAAGCTCTAAAAAATGTTGTTATTGGCTTTGGGCTAGAAATTCAACTTTTAGATGAAAAAATAGATTGTCTTGATTAAAATCTATTAATGTCATGTGACTAGAGTGAAAGGTCACATGACCAGATCAGTTTACTTCCTGCTTGCACATTTAGAAGAAGATGTTTTCCTCAGACTACTACAAAAAGTAGTATGTAAAATATCTTAATTAACAGATAGAACTATCATATTTTGTATATATATTCTTTAAAGGGTCTACTATTAATATACTTTGAGGATTATACTCCTGCATATATATTTTGCTCGTAAGACGTGTAAATTTGTTAACGGTCACAAATGTGACCGGTAGTATAACACAGTGCTTCAATTGAAAACTCAGGTAAAAGGAGGTATATACATACAAAAAAAAAAAAAACAACAGATAAAAAAATAGATAAGAAACTAGATGATCTATATATGAAATAAAAAATAGATAATATATAAATTAGATAAAATAGATAAGGAAAAAGATAAATATACAACAGATTTAACAAATTAACATAAGAAAATAGATTAACTAAATATAAAATAAATAAACTAGATAAATTAAATAAATATTCAAATGAATAGATAAGTTTATAAATAAATTAAATATAAATATAGATAAAAAAATAGATAGATGAGAAAATAGATAAATCAACTAAATATAAAATAAATAAATAAACAAAAAGGAGTTTATAGATAAATTAGATATAATAGATAAATAATTTATATAAATTATAATAATTATATAATCAACAAATGGATAAGAGTTCATAGATAAGCAGATATATAAATAAATTAGATAAGAGTAACTAAATGTATCTGACCTGCACTGCACTGACTGTGATACTTATAGAGTTTGATCAACACCGCCGAGGGAACCACCAGGAAGTCCTTCAGAGACACGGTGGCGGAGTGAGCAATGACAGGGAAGCGTTCACACAGACGGCCTAAACCCTGAGACACACACACACACACACACGTCATTCAGTGCATGAACTCTCACACACATGGCTTCGGTCTCTCTTCACCTGTAAGCAGCAGATGAGCAGCGGCATGTGAGCGATGATCACTTTACTGGATGTTTTGGACTGAAGCTTCTCTGATAGTTTAGTGCACAGATTCTCAGCTCCTGGAAGACGAATTAGAGCAATCACTTTATTCAACATTTAAAGCACTTTCCCGAACACAGAAACCAACTCAGACGTGACATCTATTATTTACAATAATGACATTTTGTAGTTGGTTTTATTGACTGGATGGTGAAAAGTGACTGGATGACTTCTGGTCAGTGTTATTTTAGTATTATTTACAAAGACTGAAATTGTATTTTCTTTATATGTTTACATGTTCTTAATTGTATTTTCATATATTTATATGAACTAAATATAATAATAAATTAGATAAATAAATAGGGGGAAACAAATAAACAAGTAGACATAAGAAAATAGATAAACAAAAGCACAAAAATTATTGTTTAAAATATTATCTTAAAATATTTCTAATTTATCCAACATTTATTTTTCAGTTTTAGTAATTTTAGTACTTAGTTAGTTGCACTTCTATTCCATTTCAGCTTCATATCAATTAATGAAAATTTTGTAATGCTTTTAGTTTAAGATAACAAAAATGTGAGATTTCAGAACAAAATCTGAAATTATGTGTATAGTATAACATAGTTTGGAACAATTTTCACTCAGAAATTACTAGTAAATTTCACAAAAATTTAAAGAAATAGCAAGTAACACTGAATAAAATGTGAAATTTTGAAGTAGATAAGGCTGAAATATTGTCTTGCAAAACAGACTCCAATAATCTTTTACATGCACAACGTCATAAAATAAAAAGATTGATGAAAGATTAACAGTTCACAGGAAGACCAGAAATGTGCATGATGTAAAAAATAGTGTCAGTTGTGATTTCATGTTTAACCCAGAAATATCTGCACTGGAGTGTGACAACATGCCCCGGGCTGCAGTGTTGTGCTCGTGATTGTGATTTGTGACAGACCTTGCTCATCTTTGACGGCCCACACCATGAGGTCCACACAGGCTGCGTTGGCATGACAACGGAGCTTCAGAGGACTGGGTTCCCCTGGCAACCGCTCCTCATGGAGAACCCTCTGGAGCTCTGATTGGCTGCTGCTGAACTGCTCCAGCACGAACTCATGGACCTCTTTCACGAAGCTCGTCTGCACATCTGAGCGGTTAACATGAAATATTCACATATGGCAAAGGTCAGAAACAAATAAAGAGGAACACTGAAGATGCGATTAATAAAGCATTTAGTTTGAAGAACGGCTCAGTTAAGATAGAGACAACAGTTCAGCAACCTTTCATGTAATAGAGCGTGTCTCGCAGCATCTTGAACATGCTGACATACAGCGGGTCGCTGAAGGCTTTGTAAAAGAGATCGACGGCTGGATTCGCCTTCATACATAGAGAAAAAAAAATAGAGGATGGGAGAATTAGGAAGGACAAACTGGTTTGTGACGATATTTGCAGACAAAATACTGTATAATGTATTTTCTACAGGATCTTGTATGTAGCAAGTGGAGAGAAAATCCTTTAAGGGTAATGAAAGAGTTAATGAAACGTGTAAAGTTTACCTCTGTAACTTCGGCCACGATGGAGTCCAGCGTCTTTAAAAAGGAATCTGAGACAAAGTGCTTTACCTGCAGAAACATATGATGAATATACAATACAGATTAGACTGATTCAAGAAGCTTCACAATAATAAACAGGAAATTAATTATTCAAATTATGCAAATTCCGCTGTAGAGCCGCAGGGTTAATCGATAGAAGATTCAAACACCCACGCAATCTTTTCAACCACACAGTATCATTATTTCTGTCTTACAATAACTCAGATTATCACAGAAGTCCTGGGATAAAAGTTTATAGTTTGGCAATAAAAACTGGCGTAAACAAGATTATATCAATTACAGTGTTACACCAGTAGGTGGCGACAAGTGACTGTTAAAAAATGTATTTGTCATTGAAACGTTCATCCAAGAGATTCGTTCAAAAACGCTGATTCATCCATTAATGAAACAAGTGAAGTATTTATGAGAGTCATTGAATCATTCATTCAAACAGATTTATTTAAAAATATAATTCAAATTAATTAAATATTTTTTAAATAAACTGCAGCGCTAAAAAGAAAGAGTCATTGAACTGAATTGATCTGAATAATGACAGTGTAAATGTCGAGCTAAAAGCAGCTCCAGGTCTGTGCCAGTCATGTGACTGAAAACTATGAATAGTGTCGTTATCAGCATCAGCCAATAACGCTGGCCGATTAGAAGGCCTAGTTGTGTAATCTACTGACAGCTCTATAAATGGATAATAAAGATTTCTTTTCAACTGTATTTGAGTAAATATCATGTTAAAGAAGTGTTCCTTCTAGCAATTTAATTTGCCATTGTTATATTCCATTTCGTACAGTATATACTGCATGGGCGTTACATCAGATAACAGCATATTCCATATCCATATCCATATATGGTTATTACTAGTGATGTCATGAGGGAAATATTCACATAAGGAGTTTATTAATACACCCTTGTATTATCTGCCAAACAATGTGCAAATCACATGAAGTGTGTGGGTGTGTGTGTGTGAGAGAGAGAGTATGTGTGAGTGTGTGTGTGCGCGTGTGAGTGAATGTGTGTGTGTGCACGTGTGAGAGAGAGAGAGAGAGAGTGTGTGTGTGTGCATGAATGTGTGTATGTGAGCGCACGTGTGTGTGCACGCGTGTAAATGTGTGTTCGCACGTATATGTGAGAGAGTATGTGTGAGTGTGTGCGAATGTGTGTGTGCGAATGGGTGTATGTGCGCAAATGTGTGTATGTGCGCGTGAGAAAGAGACATGCGTTTGTTGTTTGTACGAAATCTACTGACAGCTCTGTCAATGGATAATAAAGATTTCTTTTCTACTGTATTTGAGTAAATATCATGTTAGAGAGAGAGAGTGTGTGTGTGTGTGTGTGTACCATCTGTAAGAGGCGTCTGAGCAGCTCTACAGGGACGTTTATTTCTTGTCCGCTGGCACCAATGAAGAGAGGAGAGATGGAGAAGCTGGAGCTGACGGTCGTAAAGTAATAATCTGGATTCACAACACCGCCATCGGCCAGATAAGAACCTGACAAAACAAACAACCAGATTTACATGATCTGAAGAAAATGTAAATGGTACTCAGAGCCACGATGACATTGTAGATTGAGTTTTACAGGCTCAATCAAACATCTGATGATTCAAAACTTTAAAATGCCCCATTATGCTTTTTCAGATATTATCTTTCATGTAGTGTGTAATAGAGCTGTGTGTGAATGTAAAAGCTCTGCAGAGTTTCACGATCAAAATACAGATAAATAAGAGTTTTTGTCTCCTAAAAGAAAGAAGTGATTCTGAAACGAGTCGTCAGTAATTCAGTCTCACTTCCTGCTTGACCTGCAGAGGTTTTTAACTAATTTGCATAATGCCAGCCTCAGGTCTTGATTGGCTGAACAGCGTCTCTTAGCTCCGCCCTCAAACACTGTAGTTTATCTGAGACTGGAAGAGTTTGGTTCGTGTTGTTCACGTCGAGAAGACGCTGTTTTCTGCTGACAAAGCAAATCCACTTTGATGAGATTGATACGGTAAAACACACGCCATCGTCACTGTTCGTATCACTGAGTTTTAAGAGCTGAGATTCAGATATGATAATGAGCTTTTGGATTCTGACCAATCACAGCAGAGCAGCTCTCAGAGAGGCGGGGTTTAGAGAGACTGAATCCTTGATCGAACAGTTTCAGACACTGAGAGAAAACAGCTGATGCTGCAGTGGATATTATGAGAATAATAAAGTGTTGTTTGACCTTGGATACATGTGAATCTACTGTAGGAGGTCCAAACCAAAAGGAGAATTTAAAATAGCATAATAAGGGCTCTTTAATACACTTTAACACTTGCCAATAGCAATGACTGACCATTAACCACCACTACCTCCTTCAAATTATTAGCGTAACTCAGCAGTGACTCCTTAAGCAAATGGAATTAAAACAAACACGCAGAGAACTAAAGGTGCTTATCCAGAAACAAGTACATGAACTCTAAACTCAGAATCTGCTGAAGAATGTTCAGACGTTAAAACGGCTTGTTCACAGAGATTAGAGTTGTGACACAGCAAACCTTACATTACCTTCAAAGTAGTGCGGGGCTGGAGCTGTTGGAGAGCAGGGCGACGGGCCGCCTCGGTCAGGACTCACCTGAGACACAACTGATGTCAACTACCAATACATACATCACACCCCTCATAACACTGCATCTTCTGAATGCAAAGAATTCATGGATGAACAACTAGTTTTTCCCAAAATGTGCAGCATACAACCAGAGCACAGTGCGTGGAATACTATATCCCACAATGCAATGTGCTCAACTTGACCTTTTCCAGTTTAAAGAAATGAACATAAGTACTTTTAACTGTGAATTAACAGTTTTAGATAATGCTGCCAGGCTATAAAGACATTTAAAATATATATTTTTTTCAGAAATAAATAAATATATACATTTCTAATTTTATTTAATTCTGTTTCATTTTTGCATATTATTTTTAATAATTTATTTAGATATATATTTTTAAATAATAGCTATTATTTACTTTTAAAAATCTAAAATTATTTTAGCATTTTTTTCAATTAATAATTTTTATCTACTTAAATATTTTTTCTAAAATTCTTTGTACATATTTCAATATAAATTCATTATTATTTACCTAAAAAATATGCAAAAATAATTTTAAATTTTAAATTATTTACATCTTCTATTATTTGCATATTTGTCAATTAATAATTATTTATTTACTAAAATTTATTTTCTAATATTTTTTCCAAAAATTATTTATTTTTATTTATTTAAAAAAAAAAAAACTAATTATTTTCGTATTTTTTCCAATAATTATTTAACATTAATTGACCTTACATTTTTTTGCTTATTTCAATAAATCACTTTTTTTCTGACTACCTACACCACCTGCTGAATTAAACACAATATAATAAGGTCATGTGACACTAGTATGTACCATAAATTTTCACTTTGAAATTGTACACTTATTTGTTCTCAAGTAATGACAATATGCTGCACTAATAATCAGTATGCAATTCTTCCATTGCACACACATCCATGCCCAGAGAGATGTCTGAGACCTGTGCGTCGGGGTTGGCGATGCCACTCTTGCGTCTCAGCGTGTCTCCCTGGCAGGCCGTGAGCAGTGAGCTGGGCAGGATAGAGCGGAAGTCATTGAAGGATCTCCTTCGTACGCCCTCGGTCTCCACACACACACGGTGAGCCGGCGGAGGCGTTCCTCGAGGGAAGAGCTGCGACAGGAGAGGCTCGTCACCGTTACCGTACCGTCCAAAGGCTCGAGTCACGCCCAGAAGACACGGGACAGCGTACCTGCACAGGTACACTGCAGAAGCACCAGGTCAGACGAGCACCATTTCTTTGTGTAGTGCTCAAGTTCAAGTTTAATTAATTTATAAAGCACATTTAAAAACAGCCACAAGATTGACCAAAGTGCTGTACAAGACATCTAAATACAAATCCTAAATATATACACTTAAAGGACAATAACACATGGGTACTGAGTCGACCGTTCTCTGGGATGCGTTTTCATGCTAATCGAATGTACCCAGTTTTAACGTTAGTTTTAGTTTAACCACAGATTAGCTTATAACGCTATTGTATGGGGCATCGAATAAGTAAAAATAAAAATCGCTAGTTAATACCACTAACAAGGCTCAAAATAGCATAATGAGGGTCTCAACCTGCAAAACGAAGCATTGAGAACTTTGTAAGTGTACAGACAGTTTAATAAGAAGAAACTTTATAAAGACAGTACACTTCGCGTATACAAGCAAGAGCCATCTTTGGAAAACAGTCTCGACCAGTCGAACCACGAACCCTCATTATGCTACCGTGTTAGTGTGGGGCTATTTTGAGCCTTGTTAGTGGTATTAACTAGCATTATAAGCTAATCAGTGGTTAAACTAAAACTAACGTTAAAACTGGGTACATTCGATTATCATGAAAACGCATCCCAGAGAACGGTCGACTCGGTTCCCATGTGTTATTAACCCCTGGGTTCATTTTTGGCCGGAATTGTCCTTTATCATAATACACACAAATATAATATACACATTTGTGTAAAATAAATAAATAAAATAAAATCAATACGCCAGAGAAAACAAGTACGTTTTTAAAAGAGACTTAAAAATTTTTAAATCTCTAAGAGTAACTCTAACCGAGCTCATGGGAATCACCTTTATCTTGGCTCTCGGGCGTCTGGCAGATCTCCAGTAAAGACTGCATTACTTCCATTACCGCTTCCAGAATCTGGACAGAAAGACATTAAAGGGGTGGTTGATTATGATTTCACTTTTTTAACTTAAGTAAGTGTGTAATGTTGCTGTTTGTGCAAATAAACAACATATGCAAAGTTACGACGCTTAAAGTTTAAAGGGAGATATTTTCTTTTAAAGAAATTGCTGTGTTGTTCAGTGTGTGGTAATCGGAGCTGCTAACACACACACACACACACACTTGAAGCTCCGCCCTCTCACACACAGACGCTCTTGAAGCTCCGCCCTCATACACACGCTCTTGAAGCTCCACCCTCACACACACTCTTGAAGCTCCGCCCTCTCACACAAACACTCTTGAAGCTCCACCCTCACACACACGCTCTTGAAGCTCCGCCCTTACACACATACTCTTGAATAGTGGTCGACCGATATATCGCCACGGCCGATATATCGGCCGATATTTGGCTTTTTTAAAATATCGGCATTCGGCCGATAAGTTTTTCTGATTGGCCGATGTGTTGGAAGCGGGACTTTTATTTTGACGGGCGGCGCTGAAAACACCAGCACCTGAGAAGAGAACGGCAGCGCCTGATCACACAGCGCTCACTCACATTCTCCGTCTTCATTAGTTTACGATCTCTGTCAGTCAGATCTAATACTTTGTTAGACAGAACCGGTGGCTACAGAACTGGTCAAAGAAAGTAAATGGTATGCGAAAAAGGAATACGTTTGCTTTTATATTATTGTAACCGAAAAGGCAAACAATAAGCCTAAAATACTTTCTCATTTACCGTCAACATTCAGCAAATGCGCATCTACATAATTTAAACAAATCTCTGAATATCTAATAAACATTTAATTTCACAAACCTTGCAGATTTAATCGAATCCAGCTGTGATATCTTGTGAAGTGAGCATTTGAAGCCTGCATTAACGTGTTAAGCCCAATTTATACTTCTGCGTCGAACTTACGCCGTAGCTACGCCGTAGGCTGTGCGTAGCGCGCGTACCCTTCGGCGTACCCTGACGTGCACCTCTCCAAAAATGTAACAACGCGTCAATTCTACGCGGACGCAAGCGCTGTGATTGGTCTGCTAGAACCCCTCCCTCGGGTTTCACATGCTCCCTCTGTATGTGTAATTGCGCGTCAACACGGACAACGACGCAGAAGTATAAATGAAAACCAACGCGTAGTGTATAGCGTAGAGGCTCCGGCGTAGGTCCGACGCAGAAGTATAAATCAGCCTTTACTGCGAGTGACGGTGCGTGCGCAGTGAGTGAATGCGAACAGAAGATCAGCTTCACAGGAGACGCGATCGAAACACTTTGAAACCTTCATTTTAAATATGCTGTGCTATATCCAGTGGCCCACTGTGTCATATTCATGTCGTTTTCACTGTGTGCTGTATGTAAAATTAGCGTTATCTTGTCAAAAGTCAAAGTAAAAAAAAAGCCTTTATTTGAAAAAATATGATTATCAGTGATTACTGATTAATTACCAGATTACTGAGTGCCCTGTTACAGTGTTTACTTCCTTTTTATTCACATATTCATATATTTTTAAACAATTACTTTATCTGAAAAATTCTGTAATAGGATTGCAGATTCAAGAAGTTGCCATCTAAAGTATAGGGCCTAAGAATGTTTATTTTAAAGATTTTTTAAATATTTATTAAATTTATCAAATTTATTAAATATTGATTTATATAAATATAAAGTGTGTGTGTGAGTGTATATATATATATATATATATAATATGTATATGTGTGTGTGTATATATATATAAATATCGGCTTTATATCGGCCACCCTGCTCTCTAAGATATCGGCATCGGCCATCAAAAAACCCATATCGGTCGACCACTACTCTTGAAGCTCCGCCCTCACACACCCGCTCTTAAAGCTCCGCCCTTCACACACACACACACTCTTGAAGCTCCGCGCTCACACACGTGCTCTTGAAGCTCCGCCCTCACACACCCGCTCTTAAAGCTCCGCCCTCACACACCCGCTCTTAAAGCTCCGCCCTTTCACACACACACACACAAACACACTCTTGAAGCTCCGCCCTCTCTCACACACACATACATACTCTTGAAGCTCCGCCCTCTCTCTCACAAACACACACACACACAAGCTCTTGAAGCTCCACCCTCACACACACACTCTTGAAGCTCCGCCCTCTCTCACACACACATACATACTCTTGAAGCTCCGCCCTCTCTCTCACACACACACACACACACACACACACAAGCTCTTGAAGCTCCACCCTCACACACACACACACACACACACACACACACAAGCTATTGAAGCTCCACCCTCACACACACACTCTTGAAGCTCCGCCCTCACACACATTTAAAGGGACATTGCTCAGCCTCAGAAAGTGACTATTTTAACATGCTATAAAAATATCTGTGGGGTATTTTGAGCTAAAACTTCACACACACTCTGGGGACATCAGAGACTTACTTCAAATCTTGTGAAAAGGGCATCATAGGACCACTTTAAATGAGCGCAAGGGGAAAATAACATGTAAATGTGAGGATGTGCTGAAGATCAGACCTGTGTGCGAGACTCTGGGTCTCTCTGAGCCACATCAGACAGCAGCGTCACCAGACAGAAGCTGAAGCTCTCCGCCATCGGCAGACTCTCTGTTCACACATTCAAACACAAGCTTGATTTATTAAAAGCTATTCATGGAAACACTTTGGATAAAGTGTTTTATTATGAATCTGTAAGAATTACAAGGCTCTGATGGCAAACTGAACTTACAATACAAGAGAACAGAATACATACACTACTAAAAAGTTTGGGGTTGGTGAGATTTTTAATGTTTCTAAAAGAGGTCTGCATTTTTTTTTATAAAAAATACAGCAAAAACAGTGAAATATTATTACAGTTTAAATCAGCTGTTCTCTATGTGAATATATAGTAAAGTGTAATTTATTCCTGTGATCAAAGCTGAATTTTCAGCATCATTACTCCAGTCTTCAGTGTCACATGATCCTTCAGAAATCAGTATAATATGATGATTTGATGCTCAAGAAACATTTATGATTATTATCAATGTTGAAAGCCGAGATACATTTTATTTTTCAGGATTCTTTGATGAATAGAAAGTTCAAAAGTACAGCATTTATTTGAAATAGAATCTTTTGTAAAATTATAAATGTCTTTACTGTCACTTTTGATCAAATTAATGCGTCCTTGCTGAATAGAAGTATTAACTTCTTTCAACTTTTAAACATGTGTGCATGCTTACATATACAGTAATGTACTTGATAAAAATGCATTAGAGACGAATAAGCGAATGTTACCTTTACACTTCCTCCCAGCATTCTCCTCCACCCATTGCACTCTGGGTAATCCCTTGAGCAGACTCAACAGGTAACTTACCACGGTATCTTTGTGCTGAGAAAGACAAATATCACATACAAACCAAGTGTTAGAAAGATGCAATCTCCATCTGAATATACTTGCAAATCAAATCCAAAATCTATTTACAGTCTATGCTTCAAAAAACAAAAACCCAACTGCATATAGTATGTTTATGGAGAAAAATTATGCAATATATTTACATTAGAAGCAGGATGGCAAGAGATTAAGAAAAGAGTACAAGCTAAACTGAGTGTGTGTTTAAGTGGCTCAACCAGCTCTAATCCAGCTGTGATCACATGATCTGGTTTAGCAGTGAGTTTCTCTCATGAACCAGCTTTAACACACAAACTTATTTATTTGAAGACATTCCCAAAGGGAGTTGTGTCATATTTAGCAACAATTTTGTCCCCAAAATAAACAGCGAAACCAAAAATGATTCAGACAACAGATATAATTTTTTATATATTGGCTGGGTGTGTGGATGCGCTGCTCATGCTGTCTCTCTGCACGCCGTCTCACTGCACGCCGTCTCACTGCACGCCGTCTCACTGCACGCTGCTGTCTCTCTGCACGCTGTCTCACTGCACGCTGTCTCACTGCACGCCGTCTCACTGCACGCTGCTGTCTCTCTGCACGCTGTCTCACTGCACGCCGTCTCACTGCACGCTGCTGTCTCTCTGCACGCTGTCTCACTGCACGCCGTCTCACTGCACGCTGTCTCACTGCACGCCGTCTCACTGCACGCCGTCTCACTGCACGCCGTCTCACTGCACGCCGTCTCACTGCACGCTGTCTCACTGCACGCCGTCTCACTGCACGCCGTCTCACTGCACGCCGTCTCACTGCACGCTGCTGTCTCACTGCACGCTGTCTCACTGCACGCCGTCTCACTGCACGCTGCTGTCTCACTGCACGCTGTCTCACTGCACGCCGTCTCACTGCACGCCGTCTCACTGCACGCCGTCTCACTGCACGCTGCTGTCTCACTGCACGCTGTCTCACTGCACGCCGTCTCACTGCACGCTGTCTCACTGCACGCTGTCTCACTGCACGCTGTCTCACTGCACGCCGTCTCACTGCACGCTGCTGTCTCACTGCACGCTGTCTCACTGCACGCCGTCTCACTGCACGCTGCTGTCTCACTGCACGCTGTCTCACTGCACGCCGTCTCACTGCACGCCGTCTCACTGCACGCTCTGACTAACACTAAACACAAGACAGCGACAGTGGCGACGAGCCAGGGAAATTGAAAGGTTGCGTTCTCGAACTGGAAGTACCGGCACTACTTCTCGCTCATTTAAATTAAAGCCAAGAATGTTTATGTTTAACATGCACGCTTTATCCACGTCTGCCTCAAGCAACTCGAATCTTATGAAGCATCTCACATCAACACATGCTAACACGACACTGCTAACCCAACCCCAAGCCCTGATTAAAGGCCAAATTTTCCTTTGTTTCTCATTACCCAAGTTTACAGTTGTGTGTCTTAGTTTTGCACTTGAATGCAAAGTGTGTGAACATTATTTATTTTCAATATTTAATTTTGGGGTAGTGTTCTGTTTATTGTGCAGTTGGCCTAATATACAGTCACAGAGATTTGCACTACTTAATGGCCAGATTTTCCTTTGTTTCTTTTTACCCAAGTTTACATTTGTGTGTCTTAATTTTTATTTTCAATATTTATATGTTTTTATTTCTATGCATATCATATGGCAGGCTGCAATCAATTGAGTTCAAATAAATACCAAATGTTCTAAAATACTGTATACAGTGTTTTTATTCTTCAATCAGTTAATATAAACATCTTTGACGTTAAAGATGTTATATAACGTAATAGCGTTATAGAACATAAAAAAAAAAAAAAAAAAAATCACAGTTACTTTGCTGAGTAACTAATTACTTTCACAATGTGGTAACCAAGTTACTAACTCAATTGCTTTTTGGTAGAAGTAATTTGTAACTAACTAATTACTTTTTTAAAGTAAGATGACCAACACTGACTTGGACATATTATACCCAAAATTTATTCATACAGTGACTACCAGTAAAATGTTTAAAAAGTTGGGACCAAAATTATTCACACTTTGACCTGACCAGTGTCAAAGTGTTTTTTCTGTAATTGTTAATGCACCTTTTTACACCACAGACTGAACAACATGAAGCATTGCTTGGTAATTGTTTGAGCTAAACTGGTATTATCTAATCAGTCCTTCCAGAAAAACACGGAGTTGTTTTGTGATTGTTGCGGGCAAAAATCCTTGATTATGCGGCCCGTTTTCTTAAAAAATGCGATGGAATATGCGGGATATTTATGCAATTTTATGCGATGAAATTGCGGGAACTTGCAAAAATTGCGGTTTGATGAAAAAGAGAAAAAAAAAGTGATTCCCCAACACCCTTGTTCTCACTAGGATACTACCTTAATGTAAAGAGTCATTTCTTATTACTTCCTATGATAAGCAAGCATACTACATCACAGAAAGTGCTGGAATATTTCAGTTCTCATATTGTTTTATTCCAGACTTAAATAAAAACATCAAACTTACAAAACATTGATGAGTCAAACAAGTTCTGTAGCTTTACAAAAGGAATATGCAACAACTTCTGTAAAAATGAATAAATAAAATATAAAAAAATAAAGTGTGCTCCTGTTTTACAGCTTTTCGATGATGTTCACGTCGTGTAATTACATCACTTCATAACGTTCCCATGGCAACAGGGGGAAATGGCTGCTCTTGTGTGAAGCAAACGCAAAAATTTTCAACTTTATGCTAAGATATATGTGACTTTTTTGCAACGAAAATGCAGGGATTATGAAATCATGCAAGCCCCGCATATTTTGCGCGGAAATCGGCAATTTATGCGGAGAAAGTGCGGCGTATTTGAAAAAATGCGGCCCCCCGCATAAATATGCGGACTTGTGTATCATAAATATGGCTGATTATGCACTAAATCATCGCGTTTTTCTGGAGGGACTGTCTAATTGTGTAGTTAAATTTAACAGCTGACATATTCAACATAATTCATGTGAGAGAGTCTAACAGAAGGACGGACAAAACCAGTGAAATATCAACTTAGTTCTTGTCAGATTGTATTACCATTTTCAAAACTATAGCGAATAAACTATGATAATATGTAAAATGTTGAAGGTGTCTGAATAAATGTTGGGGTTTGACTGTAGTTTCACATGTGAAAAACAAGCTCCTTCACCTGTAAATCTGACTCGACTAGGAACACAGCGAGTGCGACGACCGCATCCCTGCGCCGAACATCCAGACTGAAGACGCCTCGGCTGTCACACGGACACATGCATAACAACTTCTGCACCTGATGGAGAAACACACACAAACACACACTCTTATCAGTTACGATGAGCTGTCACAATATAAAAAGCTCAACTTCCCTTTAACAAAGAGCAGATCTATCAGCAATGTGCAGAACAAGAACATCCTGTTTAAGTGGACATATCATGAAAATCTGACGTTTAAGTCCTATAACCGGGTCCCAGTGCTTCTACCAACCCAGAAACGTGAAAAGAGAAATCCAGTAACTTTGTTGTTTTTTTTGATCCAGTAACTTTGTTTTGGTGAGCCTTTCTCTGTAAGCTTGTCAAAAAATAATCCGATCAAATTTCGCTCCCGTTCTGACGTATGAAGAGGATCTTATTATAATATTACTGGCCATTAATCTGCACGTTTACACACACGGAGACACCATTTGTTTTCAAAGCCTGAAACTGTTCTGTCGTTGAGCACAGACGAGCACTGAACACTATTAGACAAAAAAATGTCACCGCTGTCTTATAAACACCTCAGGAACTGTGCACACTTGTGTAAAAGTTAAACATGATGATGAGATGATCAATGTAACTCCACAACAACTACATAAATGTCTCCACTAACATTCAGAAACGTCGAAAAGTTGAACTGTTCCTGAGTCTCTCTGTAAGGCTGCGCTCGCTACTGTTTATTTCTGAGGTTTTGGATGATTGAGATTCATTCGCATATTTTGTTATAGCTGGAGTTTCTGAAGCTCATGTAAAGACTCCGCCCTCTTCTGAACGGAGGCGGAGCTGCAGCTCATTTGCATTTAAAGGGACACACACATAAACGGCACGTTTCTGCTCACACCCAAAAAGGGGCAAATTTGAAAAGCTATAATAAATGATCTGGGGGGATTTTGAGCTGAAATTTCAGACAGTAGTCACGTTTCCATTACCCTTCAAATTGCGAATTGAAAATACGTGCAATGGAAACACGTCAATTTCGCAAAAACTCCCATATATCGCAAAAAAGTTTTTACTCTCACATGATGAGATGGTTTTTCAAGCAATTCGAAAAAAGTAATATTTCGCAAAATGGAAACAGAGTCCTTTATTAAAGACAAGAATTACAGGAATACTGGATTCTAAACCTCAAAGAAATGCCACAATCAAGACCTCGAAGCAGAAATGAGGGAGAAACACCCAGAAACTCCTCATATGTGCCGCTCTCAGTATAAGAGTCTTTGCTTGTCATTAATGCTTGATAACACACTCACACACACACACACACACACACACACACACACACACACACACACACACACACACGTCTCCTCTGATTATTAATAATGACCAGTGCAGTGGCTGAGATATACATAAACCTACCAACATCAGTCGCCATGATTTTTGGAATGACTTATCGAATTACATTTTAGTCGCATAACATCGGTTCATGGAAACGCTGTCATTTCGCAATAGTTTTTTATCTACATTTAGAAAAAAAAAGAAGAAAAAAAACGCAACAGTTTTGCGCAAATCTGTAATGGAAACGCGCCTACATTCTGGGGACACTCGAGATTTCTATTACATCTTGTGTAAAGGGGCACAATAGGTCATCTTTAAGAGAATCACACATGGTTTGAGAGCATGCATGTGTGGGGTAATCGACTGCAAATAATACCAGGTGATTGCCTGCAGTCTGTGTGGAAATACATGATCATGTATGAAATATTAATCTGTCACTGTGGTGGCATTACGCAAGCACTCAAAAGGAAGTCTACACATCATTAAACACTACGATAGGCATCAGAAACACAAGCATTGGCGCAGCTGGCACTATCTGGCACCACTTAGTGCCTGGCATCAGCTTAAAAGCCTCTAGACACGTGACAGCTCTGAAAATGTTGCTTTTGTTTTACAGTTGTGTATATCAAGTACATTTAATAAAATGTAAACAAGCATTCAATGCAAAATTGACAGTAGTTTTAGGACTGATGTGATGCATTTATTCAGCTCAAGCTCAACTAACACAAAATATCATCCTGTTTTTCTCCATATTTCAAGATGTTTTTGGGCGAACAAGTATTAATTACTTTAATGAGTTCATTGTTTCTGCCTTCAATTATTGTTTAAATTAATACATGTTTAGCTGTATATGTACATTTCTGAAATACATAACTTAGACAGTCAGTTACCTCTGATAGCACATCACTCTAAATTGTAATATGGACTCATGCATTTTCTGTAGAGCTGCTTTGAAACGATGTGTATTGTGAAAAGCGCTGTACAAATAAATATGACAGGAATTGAATATGCAATTATTTAAAGTATAGGAAGTCGTCATTTTGTATGTATGTGGTACTTATGCAACGCCATATAATATTTCAGATCACCATAACAAAAATCAAAACAGGTTAAACGCAGACTGTTTGCGTGCACATAATGAAAGTGCAAGGTTGCCCTGCTGCGCAACAAACTTGCCACGCGCTGCAGCCTGTGACACCTGTCGCGTGCATCACGATAATGCAGCACAACATTATAACCATGCGACGCAGCAGGATAATAACAGTGTGCGCGCGTGTGTGTGTGTGTGTGTGTGTGTGTGTGTGTGTGTGTGTGTGTGTGTTGTACCTTCTCGACGGGCGCTGGTCTGTGGGCTGCCAGGGAGCGCGCGAGCGACAGAACCGTGTTGAAATAAAACTCACGCGTGGCCATGATTCACGAGAAAAGTTTAAAACACACAAGCGATGATTTCCTCAGCTTTCTGTGGTGGAGAAGAAAAACACGACTGCAATACGGAAAGTGTGAAGGCACAAATAACAGCCAATGAAGAAGAGAGAGAGAGAGAGAGAGAGAGAGAGAGAGAGAGAGAGAGCGAGGCGTGTCTGCATTAAAGCATCATCAGTGTGAAGTTTATCTTATTGGCTTATACAACTGATGAATATTTACACACAAGTGATGGAGTTTTTTTGTTTTTGTTTTTTAATATATAAACGTGTTTTCTAAAACAAATACTATAACAGAGCATTGGCTAAAATATATATATTTCTAGTTTCTTGCTTTGTAGTAGCATTTTTTGTAATATTTCTGTATAATAAATAAATAATGTATAATATAATAATTAATAATAATAATAATAATAATACATTAAAATACATCAACCGACGATATTAATAATGGATAATAACATTTATTATTAGTAGTAGTCGTAGAATTAATATATTATTATTTATATTAAAAAAGTTAATATTTATAATAATAATAATTTATTATTGTTCCTGTTGTTATTATTCACTAACAATATTTATAATGAATAATAATAAGTAGTAGCCTAATAGTAGAATATATTGTTATTTTTTATTATCATTATTATTAATAATAATAATAATAATCGGCCATATGGATAATTATTAATAATTATTGTTAATGGAAGTTTTTATATTAGTGAATAATATTTATAATAATAACATTAATGTATTATTAATGGTGTTGCTGTTATTCACTAACTATATTTATAATTAATAATAATAGTAGAATACATTATTATAATAATAATACATTTGTTTAATAGTATTATTAATATTATCGAACATAATTATTATTATTATTAGTAGTAGTAGTAGAATTAATACAGTATTATTTATATTAATAATTAATATTTATAATTATAGTTTATTATTATTTGTGTCATTATTATTATTATTTACTAACAATATTCATAATTATTAATAATAATTATTAGCAGCAGCAGCAGCAGCAGTAGTAGTAGTAGTAGAATAGTATAATTGTTTATTTTTATTATTATTATTTATAAGGAGAAGAAAAAGAAGACGAAAAATATTTTAAAGTGTATTGTGTGGCTCTAGCTATCACTGTTTTCAAATCCTAGCTATTGGTTTCAGTAGCCTGTCATAAATAATAACAACTAAAAGTGAAAACGGGGGAACAAAAACGAGGAGGAGCCTGTCTGACGTCACGATGACACCACCGGAAGTGTTCGCCATTAGCGTCAGCTCAGCTGATAGCAGGAGAACAAGTCTCTCTCCAGCGATCAAAGGTACAAATGTATGAATTTATCGATACAATGTTCAATATATCGTATTTTAATCTAACAGACAGAGAGGAAATGTAATTGAAGACGTTGTAGGGTTTATTCAAAGGTTCTTTTAGGCAACATATAGTAGCTCAGATAGATAACAAACAGACGAGTATCTACAGCATATTCAGTTTAAATGCAGTTAAATAACACATATTTATGAAATATTTTCACATTTTATATAGTGTATATCTATATGTTTACCGATGATGTTATGTCAGTTATAGTAGTTTGTTCAGGACCGATCCATATACTAACAGAACGTAACTTACCATGTTTTTACCATAGTAGTAGTACTGTGAATGCCATCGGATAACAACACTTTACCATGGTACATCCACTTGAAGAAGTTTTAATATAAACTCAAAACGTCTATTATTTAATCCATCTACATTCATTGCCTTACTTATTATTGAATCTTATAATAATGTATATATATATATATATATGCGGTAACGATTTACAATAAGGTTCATTAGTAAACATTATTTAACTACCTTAGTTAACATGAACTAAGAAGGAACAATACTTCTTCAGCATTTACTAATATTAGTTAATATTATTAATTTCAACATTTACTAATACGTTATTTAAATCAAAGGTTGTATTTGTTAACATTAGTTAATGCACTGTGAACTAACATGAACAGCTGTTTTTATCAACTAAAATTAACAAAGATTAATAAATACTGTAACAAATGTATTACTCAATGTTAGTTCATACATTAACTAATGTTAACTAATGAACCTTATTGTAAAGTTACCTTATACCATATATATGCATGGTATGTTTATTTTTCTTATGTTTTATATCTCTTGATTTGTTTTATTTGTATTATATGCTTTATATAAAGTATGTATTTTTATTTATTTTTCTGTACAGCACTTTGGTCCACTTCTTAAAGTGCTTTATAAATAAAGTTTGATTGATTGATTGATATATATATGTGTGTGTGTGTGTGTGTAAGTACTGTGCTCTCTTCTCACTGAAGCTCAGGATGTCTGCCTACCCCAAAACCCACAATCCTTTCGCTGATGATGATGATGAAGAGGCTCCGAGAAGAGGCTTCGACTTCGATGACGATCCGGAGGAGAGTTCACTGAGTCCGGCAGAGAGACGCCAACAGCGGCTTAAGCAGGAAGTGATGCGTACAGCGCAGTCGGCCGTGGACAGCAGCCATCGCTCGCTCGGACTCATCTACCAATCGGAGAAGGTCGGATCCGAGACGGCAGAGGTGAGAGGAACCTGAGAGGCTGAACTTAAAGGGATAGTTCACCAAAAAATAATGAATAATCACGCTCATCCTAGGTGTATATGACATTCTTCTGTCAGCCGAACACAGAGTTAAATAAAAAAATATCCTGGCTCTTCCCAGATTTATAATGGGAGTGAATGGTAACTGGTAACGCATGGTAACGCATCCATCCATCATAAAAGTGATCCATACGACTCCAGGGGTTAATAAAGGCCTTCTGAAGCGAAGCGCATCGGGCACGAATTAAAAGTCTAAAAGGAGAATTTTTAAAGAGATATGTGGGAGGAGCTTCAGTTTGTTGTTTAAACCGCGAGAGGCGTCGACTCACATGAGCTTACGCTACTCCTACATCCTACGTCATGCGTGGGGTCAGAGGTCACTCGTCATGCGTGGGGTCAGAGGTCACTCTTTAGGTCAGAGGTCACTCGTCATGTGTCGGGTCAGAGGTCAGATTTATGATGGCCTTCAAAAACTAAGGTACCATTCACTCCCATTAGAAAGCTTGGTAGAGCCAGGATATTTTTTAACATAACTCGGAACTAAGTTTCTTGCTTTGGCCATTTCATTTAAATCGCTTGATTTTTTTCCACAGGAACTGATTCGTCAGGGTGAAGCTTTGAAAAGGACAGAGAGAATGATTGACAACATGGATCAGGACATGAGGACGAGCCAGAGGCATATAAACACCATTAAGAGTGTGTGGGGAGGAATGGTCAACTATTTCAAAGGCAAACCTGAACCTCCCAGACCGTCACAGAAGGACACACCGGTGTCCTACGAGGCCAACAGCAGGTATAATCAAACACCAACACAATATTAGCAGATTTACAAGTTTACATGCGCTGAAAAGTGCTATAATTGTTCTCGTAGCTCAATGCATTTTTTTCAAAATGATATAAAATGTGCATTGTTTTCCCTTTTCCTTCACTATGTTTCAACTCATGCATTTATTAAAGCTAAATTTGCCTACTAATTAAGTAACTTCACATATTAAAGCAAACGCCTTTCAATTTAACATGAAATGAAAACAAGGCTGTGATGAATAGACGTAAAATAATATGTAAATAGACATAAAAATTAGATGTAGTGTACATCAACCTTCAAAACCTTGCTTTGATTCACATCAACTGAAATAAAGGTCTTAATCAGGAAAGATGCCATATATAAGAGTCTGAATATTATCTTATTAACAACAAAACGGTTTTGTATGATGATGTTAGCTTACAGAATGCACTTGCGGAGAGCAAACAGCATGAAGACAAATATCAAGCCAGCCATCCCAACATCAGGAAACTGGAGACATCTGGTAAACACACATGATTGTGCACTTATGAACTTCTAGGTTTACCCATGTTACTTTTAAAGCCAGTATTTGAACTTTGAATCAATAGAACCAATTGCTTTGCAAAATGATTGACAGTTTCGAAGCGCCACACGCTGGTCAAAACGTGTAAATGCAGTGAAAACTCAACCCAAACATGCATTAAAAGTTTGCAAACCATTTGCAGATGTTTTATTGAAAGTGTAATCTATTAAATGAAATTAACAAATCGTCTAATACCATTACACGTGAAGGGTCTGAATAATATGTGTTGTTTTATTAAATTATAGGGCTTGTTTTGTTGGAGAGTTTGGTTAATCAGGCCAATAAGAGACCAACATTGGTAAACGCGTTAACTAACAATGAACAATACATTTGTTACAGTATTTATTAATCATTGTTAACATTAGTTAATAAAAATACAACTGTTTATTGTTAGTTCATGTCAGCTCAGTTTCATTAAATAATAACAAATACAACTTTTGATTTTAATAATGTATTCGTAAATGTTGTAATTAACATTAACAAAGATTAATAAATGCTTTAGAAGTATCTTTCATTGTTAGTTCGTGTTAGCTAATGTAGTTCACTAATGTTAACGAGACGATTAACAACAACTCTTTCTCGTTATCAAACAAATATGTCGTTAAAATTGATCAAACT
The DNA here is from genome assembly GCA_026230005.1 of Gila orcuttii. Classification (NCBI taxonomy): domain Eukaryota; kingdom Metazoa; phylum Chordata; class Actinopteri; order Cypriniformes; family Leuciscidae; genus Gila; species Gila orcuttii. The sequence goes on along the minus strand of JAPDVR010000015.1, from coordinate 41,945,601 downwards.
GATCCCAGATCAGGTAGAAACCACTGGTTCATGGGTTCACTTTCAAATATCGAAATGTTTTGAAGCCTTGTTTACTGAAATCATCAATGAATCATAAAGATTTCGAGTGCTTTTGCAGAGATAGAGCTCAGTGTCGGATTAAAGCGGTTCATCAGAATCACAAATGTTTGTGTGAACAGGTTTCGGGGCTTCTGCTTCCCTGGATAACGGGCCGTCCGATCAGAACGGATATCCTAAGAACAAACAGCTGCGGGCCGCACATCAACAGCTGGACACGAACCTCGGTGAGAAATACAATCATCAATTTAACAAAAAAAAATGTAGTGTTCATCAGAGTGATACAAGACCACAAGGGAACTTTTGTCGCACTTGAACCACGAATACACAAAACAAAATGGAGTTTTAAATTTTTTGAAAAAGTAACAAATACTTTCATTGCGGCTCAATTTGACCCCCTTAGGAATGAATGGAATGCGAGGAATGCTTTAGTACACAGAAAAACCTAAAAATGCTCAAAATTCAAACTAAAAATGCTAAAACTTTACCAAAAAATTATTTTATGTCTACATGTGTATCTGAATGGAACTGATTTTAGGACCTCATTTGCTCTACATAGAGTTTTAAGGCCATCTACTGGCCAGAGCCATAAAACATCATATTATATAAATTTTTCCCACTAGAGGTCAAAGATATTTTGAACTGAATTAAAAGGTTTATGCATGAAAGTGAGTTATTTTGAATTTAAGTTGAAAGAATGTGAGGAATGTGCTTAAATTACTATTTATTTATTATTCACTGATTAAATCTGGTAATTTAAAGGTAAATAAAATAAAAACTAACAAAAAAAAAATCTCCCAAAAAATTGCATTAAAAAATGAAAAAAAAAAAAAAATTAAGTATAATTTTAGAGCTTTGGGTCATTTTGACCCGCGAGGGAAGGATGTAAACTTGTACTTGGATCAGACGGCTCACTCACAGCCAGGATCTGAGGTGTGTGTGTGTGGTGTTCTGTCTCCAGATGAGATGGCGTCGGGTCTGGGCCGGCTGAAGTCTCTGGGTCTGGGACTGCAGGCAGAGATCACCGACCAGGACGTTTCTCTCGACTCGTTGCTCAACAAGGTCGACAATATGGACGGCAAGATCAGCTCCACCAACCGGCAACTCAAAAACCTCAAATAGACCCTGAGTGTGATGTCATTTCATGGCCAAGGTGCTGTCGGCAGTGATCCAAATTGAAAAACATTTTTTATCTTCTCTCCAAGGGAAGTGTGTGTGTTTATGTGTGTTGGAGAAGTTCAACATTCTGCCTTCATTTAGTCACTTACGTTATACGGTCCGATTATACATAAGCCGTGGATGCCTCTGTGTGCGACTGTTCAAGATTGATGTGAATAAACTGCTGATGATCTTTGAGTTGAACATGTTACCTGTAAGATAAGTATGTCAGAGATGCACACACAACCATTTCAATTTTTTTAACCATACCTTGCACTCTTTAACTGACCACCTAGCTTAAAAATCACTGTATATTCCTTTTGTTTTTGCGCCCTGATGAGAAAATTCGCTTTTATAATGATGTATCCTCATATCCCATGTAAGCACACTAATGGTGTACTGTGTATAAAGGTAAAGGTAATCAAATATTAAGACAGAAAGATATTGGTCTGCCTTGGTCTGACTCTCATTTCACCACTATAGAGATTAGTGTTAATCACTATTTTGAATGCAACCCACAAACTTGTGTTATTTTCTTATTATGTTATTTTTCAGCTCTATATTAGGGTAGCTTTATTGATAGAATCTGCTGAGGTTTTACTATTGTTTCTGGAATTAATTGTACAAATGTTGTACTCCTAATAAAGCAAACAATTTCTGTCTGCTGAATGTGACAGGGAATATGTGAACAAATAAAAAATATGTTTTAATATGTTAGTCACTTGATTTGTCACTGCAGTAGATGAAAAATAATGATTTTTTCGAAAACATTGTCAATGGGCTGCAAAAAGTGCCATGTTGCATGTTTTTGTACATGTACTCTGATTATTGGGGTACTATGTAAATATCATAGAACATTAATTTTAGTATTATAATATATATGAAAGTACCATGCTCTCTGCCACAGTAAGCTAATTTAAGTGGTACTTGCGAGATCAGTCCACTAGATGACGACATATTACACATCTTGAGACGCTGTTAAAGGGATAGTCCCCAAAAATAAATAAAAATTTTGTCATGTTGACAGTTGATTGTCTGGTTAGTACTAACATTCTTCAAAATATTTTCTTTATAGTTCAACAGAAGAAAGAAACTCATACATGTTTGGGAAAACTTGAGGGTGAGAAAGTATTGACAAAATTTTCGTTTTTGGGTGAACTTTCCCTTCAACATGTTTTATTATTGTGACCATGAACTAATTAAGTTCTGTATTTGCTTTATCACTAGAAAAAAAATGTAGTAGCTCAAAAAAACTAAAATATCTGGTGAACGAGCTCGATAAAACAGTTCATAGATCAAGGAGTGACGTTTCTCCAGAGCCGCACACATTCATTATCATTCTTTCTCGCGTGCACATCTGCGCGCGCGTGACAAGGCCTTCATTAACGGTTCGCGCGAGCATCTGTTTTGCGCGGGAGACTGACTGACTGGCGACTGTTTTCACTGAGGTGAGTTTGTGACATTCTGTGGTTTGTTATGTAATCAGTTTACTCATTAAGTCACAAACTTACTTGTAAACGTAGGGTTTGCGGCGGTGGTAAGAATGTAAGCAGTCTGTTCCTGAAAGGAAAATACACACACGAGGGAAAAGTTTATCTGTCACTGGCATTGCAGCAGTTAACGCCCAGTGCTCTTTCCTACTTTACTAATGTTGAAATAACACTGCAGATAAAACACAGTTCTGCTCAGTTTAATCAGATTTTCATTGGTTATGTTCACTTTTGTATTAGAGTGGATCACGCATATAGTTGATGCGCTGGAATGCCTTTCTTTTCAACACCTAATCCCAGAATTCACTGCTGTCAGCACAGCACCCATAAAGCAGTGGTACAAAGATGACATGTTTCCAATTCCCCCTCGCCTTTTCATTTCACTTACAGAACAAACCCTTCACAATAATCGTGCCAAACCCCTAATAAACCTTACCAAACCCCTAGAACTTACTATATCTCTTAATAGTTATATAACAAAATCCCAACTAAAGCCTCAAGTTTCGATTAGTCTTGATTCTCAAGTACACACTGATTTATTTGTTTATATTTGTCAGCAACAAGCTATCTTCATAGTTAGACGAGACCAAAGTGAAACATAAATTATACAATTAAAGGATTAGTTCACTTCAAAATGAGAATTTCCTAATAATTTACTCACCCCAATGCCATCCAAGATATCCATGTCTTTCTTTCCTCAGTGGAAGAGAAATTCAGTTTTTTTGAGGAAAACAATTCTGGATTTTTCTTCGAATAATGGACTTCAATGGCAACCAGCGTTTTGAAGTCCAAATCAATGCAGTTTCAAAGGTCTTTGAAGTGCTTCAGCGGACTGTGCACGATCACAGCTGAGGAAGAGTCTTATCTCGCGAAACGATAGGTCATTTAAAAAATAAAATAAATATATATATATATACTTTTTAACTACAATTGTTCGGATTGAGCTGTTCTGCAACGCGCCAGGAACTACGTCATCACGTTGAAAGGTCACCGTGCGAAGGAAGATAGTTCAAATTGTATTGTATGTTGAATGACATATTTATGTCTTTGTGTCATATTATTGTTTAAAATGGTCCCTACGTGTGCGTATCCTGTGTGTTTAAATCTTTTAAAACCTAAAAGTTTTTTTTTTTTCGAGCGTGACCTTTCAACGTGATGACGTAGTTCCCGGCGCGTTGCAGATCAGCTCAATCCAAACAATTGTAGTTAAAAAGTATATATATATATATATATATATATTTTTTTTAATTACCTATCGTTTCGCTAGATAAGCCCCACCTCCTCAGCTGCGATCGTGCACAGTCGTTTCAAGCACTTCAAAGATCTCTGAAACTGCATTGATTTGGACTTCAAAACGCCCACTGAGGAAAGACAGACATGGATATCTTGGATGGCATTGGGGTGAGTAAATTATTAGGAAATTTTCATTTTGAGGTTAACTAATCCTTTAATAAATAGCTATACAAGACATTTAAGATTAAAGGTGCAGTAAGCAATTTCTGAGAAATGCTGTTGATATTTAAAATCACCAAAAACAAACACACCCCTCCCCAAAATGATCACACCCCTATCTTGATAGCCCCACCCCCAAATTAACTAACACGCTATGCAGCACAAGCCCCACCCCCCTCATGAGTGGACACGCCCCTTACTGCTGACTGGCTACAGGTGTGTTTTGTTGCTGGTCCGGTCCACTTTCAACAGCGTTCCTCAAAAAATCGCTTACTGCACCTTTAATAGAAGATTTTAGAAGACAGGTGGTATTTTTAAATACATCACTTTAACATTTCTTTGAATAAAAAAAGCTGTTTATTTACATTTAAAACAAATAAATTTAACAGTAAATTATTTTTAACAGTCACTAGAGTTTGACAAGAAAGGCATGATGATGGTTCTTTACTAATCAATAAATAACCGTGTTTGAATCTCGAATGACCTGAAGGGCACCTAGTAAAAACATTTTGAAATTATTAAAAATGCAGCGGCTATTTGCACTAAATGTAAATAGCGATAGATGTAAAAATAGCAATATTTTCTGTGTAAATAGTAGATGTTGTACATTCAGTGTTATTGTACATTAAACAGTATGCAATAATAATAGAGTGTAAATTATTTTATTAAAACTATTAAATGGATGCCACCTTATTGGTACAATAAAGCCCTCCCTACACCTACCCCTAACCAATAAACACTTTATTATTAAACACACGTTAGACATTTTATTTCCACTTTTTTAATATTTTCTTAATTTTTATTGAAAATAAATGCCTTTCAGATCTGATATGTGATGGGAAACCGAAAAAAGGCGTCAAAACTTTCTACCACACGTCTTACCTCTGCATTATTGCTACTCTCGACAATTTAGTGTCTTCCGTAATTTTGTCTGGCCCAATCAGACGTCAGTGGGCGGAGTCAGTGTAAATAACCTCTGCCAACAAGCCGGGTTTTTTGCACTTAGTGTAAATAAGACACTCCGTATTAGAAAACCTTTCATGGATTTATTTCATGTAACTTGTTTCCGTGGTATTCAAGTACACACTAAAGAAACACCGTATCTGCTTTTAAACCTCACAGACCCCATTAGAAAGCTCTTTAGTGACCTCACTGGTAAAATTAACAATGACCTCACTGGTGGTGTAATGATCACTAAGCTCATCTGTTGTCTTTTCAATGATGTCACTTTTTTTTTATAATTTATGGGCTTTTGCCATTATTATTGTGTATTGGCAGTAGAGAACAGACAGGAAGTTGGGGGAGAGGGATCTGGTCATGACATAGACTAGATTTGGACCTGCATCTCTGTGAACAGCGTTTATCTGTAAACCACTGTACCACAGTTCTGACAAACACATTGAGCCTCATTCATGAAACATGAGCAGAACAAATTAGTGTGCATTATACACACACACACACACTGCCCGGCCAAAAAAAAATTGCTGTTTGGATTCAAATGCCAAACATAAAATGATAGAAACATAATAATCACTGTAATAATAATCCAATCATAGACTCTTAAGCATTTGCTTATTTAAATCCAAACAGCAACTTTTTTTTGGCCGGGCAGTGTATAGACACACTCATTTTAAAAATATATTTAGTAAAGACATCCATACATAAAGTAAACAGTTTTGTTAGTTTAATAAACTAACAAATATAGACATATTAAAGCAGCACTATGCAGTTTTTTTTAGCTTAACTGAACAGCTTCGGAGTTATTGTAATGGTTATGACTCTTTTCGGGTTGAATGGTGGCCGTCTCGCCCCCCCTGGTGCCTGTGAGCGGAAAAACCGCACTTGCAACTTTGGGCCGGCGGACCGCCGTCAGGAAGTATCGCGTGATTTCAGCTCTCGCGATGTAACGAATTGCTTTACGGCACTGCACACATTACACGCACCCATCCGGGATCCGGCTTGCTATAATAACAACTATCGTCCCATGGCTAAGCCGCCATATAAGAAGCAGAAAGCTAGAAAAGCATTGTCGGAGGAACAGAGAAAGAGGAAACGGCAGACTGACCGTGACCCCGAGCGAGGAGTCAGACACGAGTGAACATCGGACCTGCATTTTCAGAATGGCGGAAAAAAACGAAGAAAACACGGTCGGAAGAGTCTAGAAAAAGGAAACGAGAATCTGACAGCCCAAGGAACCGCACAAGAGTCCCACTCAGTCAGGCTTTCACTGTTAAAGTTGATTCCTGCGATTATCATGAGAACAGTTGTCAATATCTCACATAATTATCAGGACTTAAATAAGCCTACATGTTGTAAATAGTGTAAATGAGCGCAATTTGCAAACTATTATGATAAATTGCAATAATCATGTCTAACAACATCATAACGGACATTGTTACGAAATAATGCGACGTACATGATACATTTTATTGGTGTCATCTGGCATTTAGGCTCAGGTAAGCCTAACGCGGTAGGCTACTTTATTATTATGAAGTGCAGAGGCCGTGAGTGCAGATACACTCTGCGTGAGTTGTATTTACGACAGTAACGTTAAATACAAATACTCTACAGCGACTATAGGGATCGCTGTTTGACAAAAACAGAAATCCTGCATAGTGCGGCTTTAAATGGGCATATTTTTGGTAAAAATCTAAATCAATTAGAATACAAAGTAGTTTGTGGTTATTTATACATATATATTTATGCATATTTTATGCAGTATTTATAATATATATATATATATATATATAGTATATACACAATTTTGTAAAGACATTCATACATTCGTTATTTTTGTTTATTATCATTATTATTAACTTATTTTTTTGTTTGTTTATACAAAAACGAATTGAAAGCATTTAAGCAGACGTTTAAAGCAGAAGTTTAAAAGGTTTTTATAAGTATAACACTTAGTTGTGTGCCCAAACTTTTGTCTTGTGTGTGTAAAGCAGTACAGAAAGTACTGGTTAGAGTAACTGTCAGTCCGTCATTCAGTACATCCTACAAAAGTGTGTGGACAAAACACATGATTACCTGAAACTCAAGTATGCTGTACTGAGCAAGCATGCAAAAAATGCCATAAACTATATGTAGTGAGTATAGTATGTGTGCAGACGGGTGTATGTAAACACAAGACGAGCGCTTTGATCTGTAATGAGCACATGGACGCACGCTAAATACCTCGTATGAAGCAGATGATGGGTTAGTGAACTGAGGAAGAATCACACCGATATGTCAATTATGACACTGAAAAACAACAACTAAAAAGAAAGCAATGAAAGAAAATTAACTGAGACGTATAACTGTTTAATATGTGATGGTAAAAACAATAACAAAATCATACAAGAGCATCAATAAAACGCAAGCTGTTGAAATATTACGTATAAAGGCGAAAAATACAATGAACTTGCAATCTAGAAAGCATTTATTTGGTGCAATCCTGATGTTATATGTGTGTGTGTGAGACAGTCACTCTATATTCAAGTCAGAGATGCTGTAATAATAAATAAATTGGAAATTAATTTTAATAAAATAAATTGGATTTTAATGGAAAGACAATTTCTGCAAAGACAAGCAGCAAAGAGAAATGAATTTATACCGTCATTGGCAAATTGTACGTCATCAGATGCGGTTCACAACCACAATTTAGGCCGTTTTGGCTTTTATATCACTTGCAAACACATTTATCCCATTTTCAGGAAGAATCAAGTGCGGTCTCAAATACAGCTTTCAGACCAAGGAAACAAACTGAATGCTAGTGACTTCGGTCCAAGAGTGTGAAATTACACTTTCCCGAACTCATGAAGAAGAGCAAAGAAATCTCGAGAAATGAAATACTACCAAATAGAAACATTCATATACATTAGCTTGTCTGTCAGCGACACGTGCATTAAACAAGTTTTGCATTCAAAAACATGCAACCATTACTGCAGGTGCATAATGCACACACACACACACACACACACTGACAAATGGAAGATACATTCAAACGTATATAAATACAGTACATCAGAATCAGAAGACAGACAAGAAGAGTAGAGAGTGAAAACTATAATATAAGGCATCAGAAACAGAAAAATAGGGTTGTGTGTTGGTTTGCTGGAGGCACAGATACACAGTAAGGTGACAGATACACTGTGGTGTCATTACTTAACTTCTTGATGGACAGAACTTCACTTCAAAAGGCATGAAATGACTCCCTAGTCCCTCAAAATGAGCTTTAAAGGTTGTGTTGGTTCAGACAAAAATCATGGAGTACGACGGGCACTGGCAGTCCTCAGTGAAAGACTCTCGAACCCACGACCCAGAGCACCCGGGTGCTGACGCAGCGGCCCAGAAGGTTCTGGTGGAAAATACATTCATGTTAAATGTGTACCTTTGAGTTAAGGGTATTCTGTTTATTGAAGTAATAACTTATTTTTATTTAGTTTTTTTTCTCTACACTGATCTCACTATAAAGTTGTGTGAGGGTGTATGTCTAAAGGCCCGTTCACACCAAGGACGATTACTATAAAGATAACGATAAAGATATAGTTCTTAAAATCTTTCTCTAGCAGTTCACACAACAACTATAACAATAAAGATATGAGGAACGATATCGTTGGGATCACTTTCAGTACGATTTTTTTTCCAGCTGTCCAACGATAAAACACTGACAGCCAATCAGAATCCACTCGAATTTAAAGGGCTCATTTAAAATGGCAGACATTGTGGAGGAGTTAATCGCTGAGGTACAGAAAAATCTGGTAAAAGACCTGATATTGATTAATTCGAAAGTATCAATAAAATTTGTCTTCAAAAGATGACAACTCTCTAATCAGAGTGACGGATTCTCCCAACTCCTCTCATCTTTTAAAGGGTAACTAAACCCTAAAACAACGATTGATTCAAGTTAATTTTTTGATATTTGGGTATAAAGTGTTTTAAATCTCTGACCAGGGGTTGAGTTACCCTTTAAGGATATTTAAGGGCCGCGTGCTTAGAATAAAAAGACGGTTATTGTTCGTTGGTGTGGACGCGAATATAGTTAGCGTTATAGTTATCGTTCCTGGTGTGAACGGGCCTTAAGAGTGTGTAGTCATGCCTTCATTTTCCAGGCTTGAAAAATGTTATTATATATGTATGTTTTTATTTATAACAGTGAAGCACTTTAGGCAACAAAGTTGCTATTAAATGTGCTATATAAATAAATAAAAGTTGAAGTACCTGATGTTCCGCAGCCCGTCTCCACGACAACGGTTATCGGTCGCCATGGCGTCGCTCTGACACTCGACACACACGGCGCGTTCGCGGACCAAACCTGCACTCCACGGTTTGACTTTACACGCAGCGCTCGCCTGCTTCACACGCATCTGCACACAATAACTGCAACAGACACAGAGAGAGAGAGAGGACATTTAGACAAAAAAAACACCATTTGCAAACTAAAACCACATTTCCACCGAAATTATTGCTGTCTGCGTTTCCACCCCGGTCTAAAGTACCGTGAAGATTAGGCAAATGAATCCGGTGACGTAGGATTGCGCTCTACTTTACAGTTCCCGCTGGACTTCATCCTCTGAATTTAAGCTTAATAAAGCCTGAATCTCATCGTCTTGTCGGTCCATCGGTCGTATTTTTAAACTCCATTGTTGATTCGAATAGCAATCAAAGACGCTGAACTTGCCTGCTTTCTTCTCAACAGGTAACGTTAAGTCAGTGTTCGTTGTGTCAAGTTGCAGTTTGTTTGAAATAACAAACCTGTTCACCCGAAGGAAAACTCGATGAAGTGCTATTAGAAGACATCCTGTCATAGCTTTTTGGTACATAACGGCTACTGTAGTTCCAACACGCATTTGAAAAAGCGAGGCGCTGTAGAGCACTATTCGTTTGAATGCAAAATACAATTTCACCACTAGATGGTAGGGATGTGACGGATATTTTACCACCGGTTAATCGATTTTTAAAATCGAATTTTAAATCGCTAATTTGAAGGCAAACATAAAATGCGCGCGTTTGCACGGGCATGCATAATGGTGTGGTCGTGCGGATTAGCACTGTTTTGTTATTGTGCCCTGAATTGGCGCTAATTTGAAAACTAAACTAATTATTATTATTTTTTACACCGCTTAAAAAGCTGGTGCGGCAGCACTTCACTTTCACTTTTAGCGTCAATTCATCCTTCGCAGGGAGTTTGATTGACATGCGATCTGACCAATCAAAATCCACCATTTTTGTCCAACAAAGCAGTCAGAAGTAGATTAACGTCGGTGGATTTGAATTTGGCTTTAACTGAGGCAATCTGTCACGACACATTAAAGAGCCACAAAACGGTAGGCCTATTTATTGTTTAATTGTCTTTGACTGACCAAATTTGAAAGTTGAGACTTTGTTTCATATTAAATATTACGTGCTCGGTCCTGTCTGTCAGCGCATTGTCAGTCTCCTCTATTTTTCACTGCTTGAGAACATGGGTTGAATCCGAAATCGCCCCCTAAACCCTCATTCACTAAGTTAGGCCTATTCCCTACGTTAGTCCACTAATACTGCTCACTTCGAGGAGTGAATGAAAACGAGTGAGCGATTTCGGACAGCCGTTGAGCGTACATAAGCTGTACACTAGTTAATGCAGTGCAATGTGGGAATGAATAAGTGCACTCAATAATGTCCACTATGGTTTCGGACACCACTAAAAATGTCTATCTCCTCAAATAACGCCCTATTTGAGGGTATAGGGGGCGATTTCGGATTCAGCGACAGTGTGTGGCGTGAGAGCGGCATGGCTTGTCTGACATAGCAACAGTAACTAAAGGGTCTTTGCGAATGGCTTGAATGGTGGGTTTGTTATTATTCTTAATGAAAAACCCGAAAGAGAACTCGATACTGACGCTCGTCTTTTCTGTGGGTTGGGCAGGACTTAACGGATACTGCGTAATTGCGTTAAATATTTTTAACGCTTTAAACTTTATTCTTTTTTTTTTTACGGTGTCACGGTGGGCAAGTGATGAAACTGGTGTTGCGACTGAACACCGTGTAACACCAGTAGCACCAGTAACCAGTAGCGACTACCGTAGCAAGCCTACTAGATGGGAGAAATTCCTACACATTGTCCCTTTAAAATAGCTTGAATGTAATTCTACACCCGTGGTTCTATAAATATGCAAATGAGCCCCGCCTCCACTCAGTCACTCAGCTCAGAGATCCACTCGTTGACGATCACACGTTGATCTGATTGGTTACAAGGTAGTTTGTGACGTCAGAAACACCAGCGATTTCAAGCCGTGTTTTTGAGACTGTCTTTGGTTCACTGCAGTTTTAAGGAGAAAATACTCAGCAATGCTGTCGACTTATGAATTTACACATGATTTGTCTTAAAGAATATTAAAAACACCACATAGACATATAAACAATATTAAAAGCTTGATTTTCACCACAGGGGGACTTTAAAGATTGTGTTTTATTTCCGCTAGGACTCTTCAACACTTTTTGGAATTGTCTCTATGTACACGATAATATTTCCTTTATGTGTGCATGTGTGTTGCAGGCAGTATAAGGTTAAAGGTCAGCTTTCCCACGCTGGATTTAATTAGTTTGATGCGTTTCCTGTGTGGCGTTCTTTCCTCCTCAATGGTCTGCATGTTTTCTCTCTCACGCACACACACACACACACACACATCATGCTGAAACTATACACCTGTGATTAATGAAAGGGTTTGCTCTGGGATTTCCTGTGTGCTGCTTAGAAAGAACCTCAGATAGTCGTTTAATCTCAGTTGATTTGAACCTGCACCTGCTATTTAATTCCTGCTCTCCTATTGAACTCCTCATTATCTGCTCACTGATCGCACGTCGCGTTCATTCTCTAAATGTCCCACACACACACACACTCACACAGATCTGATTTCCTGGCCTCAGCCAGGTGTTACTAAGGTTGTAACAAGGGAAATAAAGTAACTTAAGGATGGGCTCGTAAAATCATTTAAATTAAATTGTGGATTTAGGATGATGTTCTCAGAAAACAGAACCTGTGTAAAACGATTTTGTTGCTTTTAGTATTAATATTTTTAGACTTGTTTTAGATTATATACAGGTCCTTCTAAAAAAATTAGCATATTGTGATAAAGTTCATTATTTTCCATAATGTAATGATAAAAATTAAACTTTCATATATTTTAGATTCATTGCACACCAACTGAAATATTTCAGGTCTTTTATTGTTTTAATACTGATGATTTTGGCATACAGCTCATGAAAACCCAAAATTACTATCTCAAAAAATTAGCATATTTCATCCGACCAATAAAATAAGTGTTTTTAATACAAAAAAAAGTCAACCTTCAAATAATTATGTTCAGTTATGCACTCAATACTTGGTCGGGAATCCTTTTGCAGAAATGACTGCTTCAATGCGGCGTGGCATGGAGGCAATCAGCCTGTGGCACTGCTGAGGTGTTATGGAGGCCCAGGATGCTTCGATAGCGGCCTTAAGCTCATCCAGAGTGTTGGGTCTTGCGTCTCTCAACTTTCTCTTCACAATATCCCACAGATTCTCTATGGGGTTCAGGTCAGGAGAGTTGGCAGGCCAATTGAGCACAGTAATACCATGGTCAGTAAACCATTTACCAGTAGTTTTGGCACTGTGAGCAGTGCCAGGTCGCGCTGAAAAATGAAATCAGATGGAAGCATGAAGTGCTCCAAAATCTCCTGATAGCTAGCTGCATTGACCCTGCCCTTGATAAAACACAGTGGACCAACACCAGCAGCTGACATGGCACCCCAGACCATCACTGACTGTGGGTACTTGACACTGGACTTCAGGCATTTTGGCATTTCCTTCTCCCCAGTCTTCCTCCAGACTCTGGCACCTTGATTTCCGAATGACATGCAAAATTTGCTTTCATCCGAAAAAATTACTTTGGACCACTGAGCAACAGTCCAGTGCTGCTTCTCTGTAGCCCAGGTCAGGCGCTTCTGCCGCTGTTTCTGGTTCAAAAGTGGCTTGACCTGGGGAATGCGGCACCTGTAGCCCATTTCCTGCACACGCCTGTGCACGGTGGCTCTGGATGTTTCTACTCCAGACTCAGTCCACTGCTTCCGCAGGTCCCCAAGGTCTGGAATCGGTCCTTCTCCACAATCTTTCTCAGGGTCCGGTCACCTCTTCTCGTTGTGCAGCGTTTTTTGCCACACTTTTTCCTTCCCACAGACTTCCCACTGAGGTGCCTTGATACAGCACTCTGGGAACAGCCTATTTGTTCAGAAATTTCTTTCTGTGTCTTACCCTCTTGCTTGAGGGTGTCAATGATGGCCTTCTGGACAGCAGTCAGGTCGGCAGTCTTACCCATGATTGCGGTTTTGAGTAATGAAACAGGCTGGGAGTTTTTAAAAGCCTCAGGAATCTTTTGCAGGTGTTTAGAGTTAATTAGTTGATTCAGATGATTAGGTTAATAGCTCGTTTAGAGAACCTTTTCATGATATGCTAATTTTTTTAGATAGGAATTTTGGGTTTTCATGAGCTGTATGCCAAAATCATCAGTATTAAAACAATAAAAGACCTGAAATATTTCAGTTGGTGTGCAATGAATCTAAAATACATGAAAGTTTAATTTTTATCATTACATTATGGAAAATAATGAACTTTTATCACAATATGCTAATTTTTTGAGAAGGACCTGTATAAGCAAAATTCAACATTAACAGTCTCTCTCTACCATCAATTACAGGTAATACTGATGACATTATTCTTACCAGATTTTCTGTCCAATCAAATGCTCTTTAGAATCTGAAGCCCCGCCCGCTACACTATAAAAAGACACTAAAGCTGCATGTGAAATCGGTCACTTGTTCACACATTTACTATTTTCTATATAGTAAAGAATATAGAAGAATTTGAGATTTGAAAGTCAAGGCAGAAGAAACGATTCCCAGTGAATAATGACTTTTGTTTTGATCCTCACCTAAATACTTAAAATGTAGTTTACAAGTTGTATAGACTACTTTTAAGAAGGGATGCACTGATATGAACATTGTGGCCGATACATATAATTCTTTATATTTGAATTTGCCGATTAATATATCGGACAAAATTTCTTAGCGACCTGATTACATTAAAAATTAATATATCAGCCTATACCGATATGGTGGCCGATATATTGTGCATCCCCAATTTTAAGATACTTTTTTGCCATTTTTGGAGCCCCAGTGTCCATTAATTTTCATTGTACACACAACTCTGTTCCCTAAGCTGATAATTAACTTCAACGTTTGGAACGAAACGAGGACGAGTAAATGATGACAGGGTTTTCATATTGGGGTAAACTATCCCTTTAAAGTCATGATAAAACAGAAGTAGTGACAGATCTTTTCTTCCATATTGTGACCCACATCCGAGTCAATTGAATTACAGAATAAAAATATAGGATGGGGTCTTGTTCTATGCATCAGTTGTTGATTGGATGTTGAAATGTGGGCGTGGCACTCAGATGAACGTGACCGTCTTTTCATTTGAAGTTATTTTTTTTAATAAAATGTATACATGAATGAATAAGTTCTATAACATGCACATAAAAAATGAAATGGCTCAATTTTAATTTCATGCGACTTTAAGGATTACACATCGACCCATGTATACAAACACAAATATCTTGATGATACCTTTCTAGGGGTGTAACGATACCCTCATATCACGATACGATATTATTGCGATACTCAAAGACATGAGGTAAAAGGTTAACAAAAAAATGTACTGTTGATTAAAATGCTAAATTTGGTATTACATTCTGGGTGTAAATGAATAGACTTAGACTTGGTGCTGGAAACCCAAAGCACAGGACAATAGAGACACCAGCATAATAATATTCGTGATTCTGAAGCTGAAAATACAGAATTATTTTAGACGAATATACTTGCACTCTGTCACTCACTAGATATATTTAAAGTAATATAGGCCACTTTTTACTGGTAACATCAGATATTTGGCATTACCAGGAGCCATAAATATCCCCCATTGCATTATTATACATTATAATCAACATTATCGTAGTTTAATGTAGTACTGACACTAAAACTCTGAAAACTTAATTTTTTTCTAGCACATTAATTTTTATTTTGGGTGAACTATACACAATATATTGTCACTATCCACAATGCATATTGTTTCATTTTTGTATTGTGATATATTAAGTAGTTTTACATTTAGTAATCCAATTATATCCAGACTATCCTTGGATAGTCAAAACACAGATATCCACTACATATCAGGTATGTATTACTTTCAATAATCCAAACAAACGGCAGCAATTTCACCTTGTTCTAGATCTGAGGGTCACTGTAAGTCTAGACAACACTGTTGATGTTTTAAACTCTCTGCACAACCTTCGGTTATAGGAATGTGTTGGAATTATCTGTTAATGTTCTGTTCTTTTTCAAAACACTTTGTATTTGCAGTTCCATCGCTCTCACCTCTTCTTCTCCTCCTTTATAAGCATGTGCGGCCGTCTCCAAGGGTCCTTGAAGTTCCGCTTGAATGAGTCAGGCAGGATTTTGGCCACCTCTAAAAGAGGACGAAGAGATTAAGATAAAGAAAGAGAGCAAATTAAACTCCTCCAGAGATGACGCACAGCACCAGAGCAAAAAACACACACACAGACATATTGTATAATATATGCAGTTTTTATGAGCTTATAATGCTTGAAAGACACATTTATGGAATATTTGTATGCATTTGTGATTAAAATGGTTAAAAAATATAATAATTATGGGAGGGAGGGATATATTTGCCAACTTTAGACTGTGGTGAAACGTCTTACTATGAGATCTCAGCTGAAATAACAATAATGCTGAACACATCTGTGCTCAAAGACACAGAGGTAGTAAAATGCATCTGAAGGTGGAATGATTTAGTACTGATATAATGCAATACCGATGTGGGAATTCTCATGCACTGACATTGACTTCAGTTCAATAAACAAACGCACATTTTTCATTCCCTCTTTATCTCACCCTGGATCACACACATTGACACACTAGTTGTTTCAAAACCTAGTTTGCTGTCTACATAGCATTTTAAGTAGGGGTGCACTGATATGAAATTTTGGTCAGATACCGATAACCAATAAATCTTTATATTTGAAAGCCGATAACTGATATACCGATAAATCTAAATTTAAATTTTTATATAATTTTTGAGAGCCTGATTACAAAAACAAAAGTCTCACCATTAAAAGCCATGTCCCAAACACACAATTATAATGATATTCTCATTATAATTTTATGTAGCCTATTTGACAGACTTGTGCCGTGCATGTTGCACTTAACCGTATTTTCCTTTTCAAAGTGATTTAAATCATATTTCAAGCAATTCAAAACCATCATGGTGAACAGTGATCTGAAGTGTTTCAGCTGAAGGAAATATTACATTATTTATCAGCTTTAATATATCGGCCAAATAGTCCAACCCTAATTTTAAGTAAGGGATAATGTACATCCAACCGGTGGTTCTCTCAAAATAACCCCCAACAGGATGATGAGGACCCCGTCTTAATCAGTCTAAAGGGGTTTATTTTAAGAGAATCACCGGCTGGATGTACATTATCCCACTTATTACACGGCTACTTGGCATGTAAGTAAATAATTAGACACGAAATATTGATCCGAGTTGAAATATTTTATTAGGTCTTTAAACGCAAGGCTTTCGCAGAGAGAGCAGTTTCAGCAGCAAGTTCTAACTAAACGGACATTTAAGAGATACAGTATACTATCACTTATTACACAGCATTTTGCCACATAAATAATTATGGGGATAAAATATATTGATTTCAGATTAAACTATTTTAAAATCGTACCTGTTTGTATCTCATAATCCAACAGTGTACGCCTACAAAACAATAGTCACAAAATGGCAGCAGCTTTGTTTGTATGAAACAAGAGAGAGCGAGTCCACGATACTGGATGGCATAGTTAAATAACTGTACACAAAATATTGATTCGACTGAGTTTTAATATTTTATTAGCTCACCAAATGCAAAACTTCCACGAAGAAAAAACGTTCCTAGCAGGCGTATAGCGCTGCTGACTTCAGTGACCCGGATGAGCCTGTGTTATCTGTTTTGAGCGTTTGTTATCTGGGAAAAACTTAAAACGTAATTGACCAATCAGAATCAAGTATTCCACAGAGCCATGTAATAAGGGGTTATATGCATGCTCCCAATGCAAAGTTAGGTTTTTATAATTCTGGTTTTTATTTAAATATATTCACAAATTATACTTGTTGCAGTTTCCATTCATCACTATAGAAGTTTACCTAACTATTACGAAATCCACCTCTCAGAACCCCTGACAAGAGGTCCAGTGCAGTTCGGATGTTGCCTTAGAAGCGAGCTAGGCTGAATCCAAAATCGCCCCCTAAACCCTCATTCACTATTCCCTACGTCAGTCCACTAATACTGTTCACTTGAAGGAGTGACTGAAAAAGAGCAAGTTAATTCGGACAACCGTTGAGCGTACATCGGTTGTGCACTCGTTATTGCAGTGCATTGTGGGATTGAATGAGTGCACTCAATAACGTCCACTATGGTTTCGGACACGACTACTGATGGCTGTCCCCTCAAATAATGGCCTATTTGAGGGTATAGGGGGCGATTTCGTATTCAGCCCGAGTCTTATTACCTTTAGCTGCACTGCAGGCCTCAGTGTGTGCAAGACAGCCTCTGCGCTGTTTGAGATCGGGACAGGGCGTGCCTCCGTTGCGTGGGGGTGTGGATACCTGTCGGCTTCGCTCTGTAGTTCCCGTCCCACACACGGAGGAACAGGGAGACCAGGGACCCCACTGTCTGACTTCACAGTCTAAAGCTACTGAGAGGAACAGGAGAGAGAGGAGCAGATTTTTTCTTTAAACCGACCATATCATTTACATGCATTCAGTTATCAGGAGTGAAACAAGGGAATATTAAAGTATACTCTAAGAACTAATGTTTTGGATCAACAAAAAAATAATGCATCTATCTTTTTGAGTTATGACAACTGCTAATGAAACAACCAACATTGTACATTGACATTTTTTGAAGGGGCAAGGGAACGTCTCGGTTACGTATGTAACCCTCGTTCCCTGAGTAGGGAACGGAGACGTTACGTCGGATGACGACGAATGGGGTTTCGCTTAGAAAGCCTATCAGCTTCGAGTATTACAAAACGAGCCTATGGCAAAGAAATGCCATGGGTCCGCGGAATTTGCATGACGTAACTCCGCCCCACCTCGTGGGTATAAAAGGAGGAAGTCCGCAACAGCAGTTTATGTTTCTTCGCTGAGGAGCCAAGACTGAGCTAGGGCGATCCCCGCGGTACAGCGGAAAGTGGCAGGCAGACGTAACGTCTCCGTTCCCTACTCAGGGAACGAGGGTTACATACGTTACCGAGACGTTCCCTTTCGTTGTCACTCCGAGTTACGTCGGATGACGACGAATGGGGTTACCAGTCTAATCACGCCACCTTCTCAGCTGTCTTCCAGTGCCCTGCGTAAATCGAGATCCCTGTCATAGACTGGACGAAGGACTCCATTTAACACAGGAATACCAAGGTACACTGGGAAGCATATCCCAAGCTAGGGGAAGTATGCAATTAATGCCAACCCAGAGGGGGGGGACTTAGAGAATACACATATGACCCGAAGGAAACATATGGAGAACACTGGGGTGTCCAGCCGCAGGTGGAATATTTCAACCCCAGGGGAGGCAAGGTGGCTTGCCAAGGGAAAGACACATGCTCAGAGAGGCTTACAGTGGAAATACACATGTGGGGGTCGCTCAGGGGAGGGACCATGCACACGGGAGGCACCTAGCCGACGCGCAGGCAAGAGACACTGGCGCCGACGTCAGGAGTGCTGGAGGAGCTCAGGGCTTTCGGAAAAGCTCACCTGAGGAGAATATCGCACGTATCCAGTCCGTGGAGTGGAATGGCGAGCAAGCGAAGACACCTGAGCGGGTCCAGTACTAGCTAGTTGAAGCGAGTACATGAGAGGACACTGGCTCCACTCGGAGATTATAGAATCTGGCGAATGTGTTAGGTGTCGCCCAGCCTGCAGCTCTGCAGATGTCTGTTAGCGAGGCGCCATGCGCTAGAGCCCAAGAGGATGCCACACTCCGGGTGGAGTGGGCCATCACACCAAGGGGGCACGGTCGACCTTGCTGCTGGTATGCCAAGGCAATGGCGTCCACTATCCAGTGAGACAACCTTTGCTTGGAGAGAGCCTTTCCCTTCAGCTTCCCACCATAACAGACAAAGAGCTGGTCTGAGGTCCTGAAACACTGCGTCCTGTCTACATAGGCGCGAAGAGCGCGTACTGGACAGAGCAGTGCCAAGGCTGGGTCTGCCTCCTCCGGGGGCAGCGCTTGCAGGTTCACCACCTGGTCCCGAAAGGGAGTGGTAGGAACCTTGGGCACATAACCGGGCCGGGGTCTCAGGATCACGTGAGAGAAAGCCGGTCCGAATTCCAGGCACGCTTCGTCGACGGAGAATGCGTGCAGGTCCCCTACCCTCTTGATGGAGGCCAGTGCAACCAGGAGCGCTGTCTTCATTGACAGGAACTTAAGCTCAACTGATTGCAGGGGCTCAAAGGGAGCACTCTTCAGGGCAGTTAGAACCACTGAGAGGTCCCAAGAGGGAACGAGAGGAGGACGAGGAGGATTTAGTCTCCTCGCTCCTCTCAGGAACCTGATGACCAGGTCGTGCTTCCCTACCGACTTACCTTCGACAGGGTCATGATGTGCGGCAATGGGGGCAACATAGACCTTAAGGGTGGAGGGAGACAGCCTTCGCTCCAACCCTTGCTGAAGGAAGGAAAGCACAACGCTGATCGAGCATCTCCGGGGGTCCTCTCGGTGAGAAGAGCACCAGTCGACGAAGAGGTTCCACTTCAACGCATAGACGTGTCTCGTGGACGACGCTCTAGCGGAAGTGATGGTAGCCGCCACCGCTGGTGGAAGGGTACTCAAACCTACCTCGAGCCGTCCAGCAGCCACACGTGGAGGCTCCAGAGATCGGGGCGAGGGTGCCACAGGGTGCCCCGTCCCTGAGAAAGAAGGTCCTTCCTCAGAGGAATGGGCCAGGGAGGTGCTGTCGCGAGGAGTGCAAGTTCGGGGAACCAGGTCCGGCCGGGCCAATACGGCACGACCAAAATGACCTGCTCCTCGTCCTCCCTAACCTTGCGCAAGGTCTGCGCAAGAAGGCTCACTGGGGGAAACGCATATTTGCGGCCCGGCGGCCAGCTGTGCGCCAGTGCATCCGTGCCGAGCGTGCCCTCAGTCAGGGAAAAATACAGGGCGCAATGGGTCGAGTCGTGAGAGGCAAACAGATCTATCTGGGCGTCCCCGAACTGGTCCCAAATCAGCTGAACCGACTGGGGATGGAGTCGCCATTCTCCAGGGAGGGGCTGAAGCCGTGAGAGCTCGTCGGCTGCACAGTTCAGGGCTCCGGAAAGAAAATGGCTCGAAGCGACCTCAGATGCTTCTGACTCCATAGGAGGAGGTGGCGGGCGAGTTGTGACATACGGCGGGAGCGTAGACCACCTTGATGGTTGATGTACGCTACAGTAGCGGTATTGTGTGAGCGGACTAGTACGTGTTGACCCCTGAGCAACGCCCGGAAGCGGTGCAGGGCAAGGCGTACTGCCAACAACTCGAGGCAATTGACATGCCATAGCCGCTGGGGTCCTGTCCAGGAGCCCGCAGCAGCATGTCCATTGCACATGGCGCCCCAGCCCGTGGTGGAGGCATCTGTGGAGACCACAACATGCCGGGAAGCTCGTTCCAGGGGGACACCCGCCCTGAGAAAACTGAGGTTCGACCACAGGGTGAGGAACTGACGGCAGGTCGGAGTAACTGGTACTCGGAGCGTGCCTTGTTGCCATGCCCACCTCGGGACTCGGTCGCGAAGCCAAAGCTGAAGCGGTCTCATATGAAGCAATCCGAGCGGCGTGACCGCGGCTGCAGATGCCATATGCCCCAGGACCCTCTGAAAATGTTTCAGTGGAACCGCACTCTTGCTCTTGAGATGTCTCAGGCAAGTCAGCAGTGACTGCGCGCTTGCTCGTAAGCTGCGCGGACATGGCGACCGAGTCGATGTCCATACCGAGAAAAGAGATCCTCTGCACGGGGAAAAGTTTGCTCTTCTCCCAGTTGACCCGAAGGCCCAGACGAGCTAGGTGCCGGAGCACTAGGTCCCTGTGTTCGCAAACCTGATCTCGAGAGTGAGCTAGGATCAACCAGTCGTCGATATAACTCAGGATGCGAACCCCGTGTTCCCGAAGGGGAACAAGGGCAGCCTCGACGACCTTCGTGAAGGTGCGAGGAGACAGGGCTAGCCCGAAAGGGAGAACCGCGTACTGGTATGCCTGCCCCTCGAAAGAAAACCGTAGGAACGGTCTGTGTCGAGGAAGAATGGAGACATGAAAGTAGGCGTCCTTCAGGTCGATCGCTGCAAACCAACCCTGGGGCCGCACGCATTCGAGAACGCGTTTGGTGGTGAGCATCTTGAACGGCAGCCTGTGAA
Organism: Gila orcuttii; assembly: GCA_026230005.1. Lineage (NCBI taxonomy): Eukaryota > Metazoa > Chordata > Actinopteri > Cypriniformes > Leuciscidae > Gila > Gila orcuttii. The sequence continues at coordinate 41,923,927 of JAPDVR010000015.1, read as the reverse complement.
GGGAGCGGTTCAGCACGCGCAAGTCCAGGATTGGCCGTAACCCACCGGTTTTCTTGGGGACAATGAAGTAGGGGCTGTAGAACCCGGACCTCATCTCGGCTGGAGGGACAGTCTCGATTGCACCCTTCGCCAGCAGGGTGGCAATCTCTGCTCTCTTGACGGGGGCATTGCCACCGACCAAAGAGGAGCGGACTCCCCTGAAGCAGGGAAGAAGGCCGTGTGAACTGAATCGCAAGCCGAGCCTGACGGAACGCGCGATCCAGCGGGACAGACGGGGAAGCTCTAGCCAGGCTCCCAGGAACTGAACCGGCGGGATCACGCGACGACAGGCGTCCCCCCCGGAGGGCCAGCGAAGTGGAGTAACTGGCCCAGACGTGGACGGCATAGCGGCCCGGTGTGGGGGCACAGTTAGCAACCGCGCCCTGGCAGAGGGGGCCAGGGGAGGACCAGGCTGGTCGTCCCGCGGGGGCCTGCTCTGCCAGGGGTCTGGCGACAGAGGGGGACAGGGGCGAAGCGGTCCGTGGACGGCACGCCGTGTCAACCACCTCTGGGACAGAGGGGGACGAGGAGAGCACGGCTAGAGGGCGGCGCTCTGTGTCGTCCGAGAACTCTGTGTGCTCAGAGACGGGAGAGTCAGTTCTTTGCGAATAAGGATTCTTCCCCGGCCCTCCACCGGGGAAAGGAGTGGTCCTGCTCCCAACTCCTGGAAAGAACTGAGTCCCATCTCTGAGGAGCCCCTCTCAAGAGCGCCACCTAACCCGGCGCGTAGCGGGGGGCGGGGCTGGAGAGGGCTGTGGCGTCCGGCCGCGGCCTCCAGAGCCGGCCCGGGTGAACGGGCGGGGTGGGAGCCGCGGGGGGGCGCCCTCGGCGGTGTGCAGACCGAGGGACCTGAGCGGACGGCGGGGCCGTCGTGACAGAGTCGACCTCAACCTGCTCCATCCCCGAGGAGCCCGTCTCAGGAGCGCCGCTTAACCCGGCGTGTAGCGGGGGACGGGGCTAGAGAGGGCTGTGGCGTCCGCCCGCGGCCCCCAGAGCCGGCCCGGGTGAACAGGCAGGGTGGGAGCCGCGGAAGGGCGCCCTTGGCGGTGGGCAGACCGAGGGATCTGAGCGGACGGCGGGGCCGTCGGGACAGAATCAACGTCAGTCTGCTCATGGACGGCTGAGAGCTGTTGGGCCAGCCCTCAACCGCACCGCCGAAGAGGCCGACCTGGGATATGGGAATGTCGGACAGACGGGTCCGCGCGACATCCAGCACATCAAACAGGTACGGCCACCGAATGGTGAGCATCACCTGACCCAGGGAGCGTACGGCCACTTTCGTCGCTCAGAGAGCAAGGTTAGTGGCGGCGCGCAGCTCAGTGAAGAGCCCTGGGTCAGTCCCGCCCTCGTGCAGGTCCATGAGCATCTGGGTCAGGTAGACCAGCAGAATGACCATGGCCGCAGTGAGGCGGCCGCCAGTCCCGTGGCGCTATAGGATCTCGCCACAAGCGTAGACGAAAAACTACAGGCCACGGACGGGTGCTTAGGATTGCGCCGAGAAGAAGCACTCTGAGGACACATAGCATCGCAACAGAGCGTTCAGCCGGGGGAACCCCAGTGTACCCACGGGCAGCGGCCCCATCGAGGCCGAAAACCAATCGTCCCGGGAAAGCATGGCCGTCATCTCCGGATCAGACTCGACGAGTCGTCACTTCCAGGAAAATCAAACCCACCTAGTGAAGCTGCTACAAACATAATATCATCCTCTGTAGCTTCAACTGAAACACACGGGCCACCAGAGGGTAGACCCGTGGGAATCACCTGTTCACTAGCGGGCACCGTCATTGAAGAGGGGGGCTGGGGTCGCGGACACATAGTCGGCGCCTTGTTCCAGACCGAAACCCTCAGGTCACCCTGGCCACCAGCCGAAGATCGGGGGGTGGATGAGGGGACTCTCACTCATGTGAGTTCACCGAGTCTCGACCTTAATGACGTGATGATCATGTTTCCATGGAGAAAACATGAGTCATCCACGAGCGCTGGTCTAGCATGATCAAGCCTAACATACTAGACAACGCTCGTGCCCATCAGAGTCCGATACCAAGCTGCCGCACCATTCATTTTTTTTTTTTTTTTTTTTGAAATGCACGGGCGAGCCGTCTTTAAAAAGACGTGCCGCGTGCAAGCTCTTTTAGTGAGAGAAAACTCAAGTGTTGAAGCACCCGGGGAGACACGCACCGACTGGCAGACCACTGCAACAGATCAGCAGGAAGCACGCGCTCGCCGTAGATCGCCGTCACACCAACACTCGAGGTACTCGTTTGTAAAGCTGACAATTCAGAGATGGCTTGTGGAGAGAAGAATACACTTGGCTCCGAAGCGAAAACATAAACTGCTGTTGCGGACTTCCTCCTTTTATACCCACGAGGTGGGGCGGAGTTACGTCATGCAAATTCCGCAGACCCATGGCATTTCTTTGCCATAGGCTCGTTTTGTAATACTCGAAGCTGATAGGCTTTCTAAGCGAAACCCCATTCGTCGTCATCCGACGTAACTCGGAGTGACAACGAAAGGGAAAGAGAATTTTACTTGCCCAACGGGACAAACAGCCTGATTAAAACGTCAATAACAACAACAAAAAATAACCAGGGAATCACTAAAAAGCGAGAATGACTGCGATCGATAGTGGATAATAATAGGCTGTATAATGTATAATATACTGACGTTAAGGTTGCGCCTCTCGGGGAGAAATGGAAACAAATGAGAACAGGACACAAAGAAACTCATTTAACATTTTAAGGTAAAAATTCAAAACGTGGAGGTTTTTATAACAAATGATACAGTTAAACAACATCACACTTCCTGAATACCATCACCATTGAAAATGTGACACTGGTTTCATACAAAACTTCAATAACAAGTAGTTAATATTAAGTCACTTCCATTTTAGACAAAACATTTACTGTTTTTGTTCTGATTCAGCAGCAAAAATAGTTCCAAACAAAGATCACAGCAGAACCATAGCACTTTTCAAAGCCATGTTTTTGTTTCAGCATTTCGAATGAATCGGTTGAATTAAAGATTCAATGACCCATTTATAAACAACTGCCTTGTTCTTGAATGAATTAGCCGTTTGAATGAATAGTTTGAATGAATGCCACAATGACTCACTTATTAAGACGGACGGTCACTTGCCGTCACCTACTGGTAGTTTAGTTTCATGTTTAAAACTATAATTTTTCCCCAACATTTCTTATTTGTATTTTCAAATATATATTTAAAACAGTCTTAAGATTATTATTATAAACAGTTATTATTTTTCAGCGTAATGCAAACTAATTTGATTGGTAACAGCCCTATAGTGTCATATTCTAATTTTTGAATTTATTGATCAAATCAAATTTGAGAATTTAAAACTAAAGATGATACATATATTTAATAAGATTGGGGGGGGGTGCCCTTTATAAATGTTTAAAAAAATATATCACAAATATGCAGATTTAAATAAGTCAAAGCTGCAATATTGTGAAAGAATATTGCTTCAGAATAAATTATATTAAAAAAAAAAAATATATATATATATATATATATATATATAAAAATCCTATATTTTCCGGACAAGCAACTTTTTTACTCAGGCAAGTGATTGACCATTTTACTTGTCCGAATGACAAACACACGACAAGGCCTAATGTTGAGCCATGATAGAGTTAGAAGAAATTTTCATAATCATAAAAATTTCTTGATCACGGAGCTTGTTTTTTGCAATAATTCAAAAGCCAATGCAAAAATCCTATTGGGTTTTTGTCGAGGGGACCAGTTTGATGATGATAACTTCCAGGCTGGCCTACAAAATTACATCATCACAGCACCACTTTATTCTAATTATCCAGCCCTAAGCAAAGCATGCTGGGAACTAGAAAAGCACTGCAAAATTTCAAACGTTTAAGACAATTTAATTACAGTTACAGCAACTTAATTTATTATTTTTTATTAACTTAATATATAAAAAAAATTAACACAGAAATGTCAGTTTAAATTACACACAATGTTAAGGTGTCAACAGAACAGAATTTCTTTAAATCAACAAATTTTTTCTTGCAACCATGCATTTAATGTATACCGGCTCGCGTTAAGAGTTTGTAACCGTACATCCGTGAGCAGCTGTGTGCAGTGACATCACACACAACCTCATACTACACACAAACAGAGAAGAAAGCAAGCAACGTCGAGTCTAGATCTCAGTAACACAGCTGCTCTCTCATGTGGGGTTCAGAGGAACACAAGATCCCCGACCGCTTCACAAGTTTGAAAATTATTTCCTTGGCACATCCCTAAAGTGGCTGCAGTGCTTGTGATCCTGTATTGAGGAGAAGGAATAAACATTTAGGTTTAAGGTTCACTCATTATTACTACTATAACTCTTGAATAAACTAAAGCTCTTAAAGCACATTTTCACCAACAGAAGTTAAATGTCTTGGTTGTCTCTCCATAACTGATGCTTAATTCAGAACCGCATACTACTCTTACTATTCCTGCCATAGAAAGATATGGTAAAAATAGTAAAAGTAGTAAGCTAGTATGCGGTACCGAATTCAGCATGAGAGTCTCCCTAAGCAAATATCACAGATAAAGTGCGTTGGTTTTGTTTGTTTATTCAGAAAGATTGTATTTTGCGTAATAAAGCTTAAAAAAAATGTTGCACTGTCAAAATATTTTTTTCCCAAGTTGTGAATAAAACAGATTATTGCAAAAAAAATACTGTCAGTCTTTAACGCTTCAAAATGTTCTGTTTAATTCAATGTGTTACTTGCCATTTCATTTATTGGTCCCATTTTATATTAAGTGGGGTTAAGTACTATGTACTTACAATAAAAAATAAGTACAATGTACTTATTGTGTTCAGGTTGTATTGTAAAACACTTTTGTTTCTATTGAGATGTGATACTGGTAAGGTTAGGGTCAGGTGTGTGTGTGTGTGGTCTGGATCGGTTTAAGGCTGGGTTAAGGTGTAAGGGTTGGGTCAACTGTGTAATTACAAATGTAATTACATAAATTAATTACAGCTGTAATTACATGCAGGTAATTTCAAAATATAAGTACAATGTAAAAACATGTATGTACACAATAAGTCTATTATATCAAATTATTAATTTCAAGTACATGGTACTTAAAGCCACTTAATATAAAGTGGGACCCATTTATTTGTGAAATGTTCTAGCAATTTCTGAGTGAAAATTGTTTCCTACAGTGTACCATTAGTCCAGCTAAAATAAGACGCTAATGGAGTGCTATGATTAGACTGAATAATACATTCAACACTGGATACTATATGTTCCCAAAAAGCCGTTGTAGAGCAAGTCTTTAGGGTTCACTCTGTAGAACATATGCTCATGTTATCCACCAGAACATGCCAACCACACGAAAACACATGCAATCTGTATGTGCACAATGCACGCTTCACTCACACACATGTACAGCACACACACACGCACACACACCATTCTCACAAATGTAGAGCACGTGCAGACTGCAGCTGTAAACCACATAAAAATACTGATGTACAAAATACTGCACTAATATATAAAACAAAAACACACATCAGTACACACTCAAGGAGCAAATAAAATCCAAAACTTAATTATAATAAAATTAATTTGTTTTTGTTTTTATCTGGACTGATGTGCACTCTAGATTCTTAAAAACTCTGTAAATCTATTTTTTATTGCTGTTTTGCAGACCTGTTTGACCCTCAGAGCAGTAAATTCTGGGTGTTTCACTACTGGTGTATAAATGGATTTAAAGAAAAACAGAGTTTCATAACAGAAATCCAAAGCACATTTAAAGTTGTACAACTCTCCCAGCACTACAGACTTATAAACCATATAACATTGATTGATTGATTGATTGATTGATTGATTGACTGATTGATTGATTGATTGATTGATTGAAGTTTATTACGAGCAAATATATATATATATATATATATATATATATATATATATATATATATATATATATATATACTAACACAATATACATAGAAAAAAATAGAACAGTTTATCTCCCATATATACATATACATTACAAATAATAACTATACACATACATATATATACACACATATATGTATATAGTACATATATACCTATACATATAAGTACATATATACCTAAATACAAATACACACACATTACAATTATGATACACATATCCACACACATTATTAACACATATAATACCTGCTCTGTATAGCAATTTAAAGGGAAAGTCCACCTGAAAATTAACATTCTGTCATCATTTTCGGCTCGGTTCCTATTGACCGCCATTATATTTTCGTCCATATAATGAAAGTCAATGGAAACCGAAGCTCTTTGGTTACAAATATTCTTCCAAAGTTCTTCTTTTATGTTACCCAAAAGAAAGAAAATCATACAGGTTTTGAATGCTTTGGTGTGAGTGAGTGGAGGCGGGGCTAATTTGCATATTCATAGAACCGCATATACTAAACGAGGCAAGGGTGTAGAGTTACATTCAAGCTTTTTTAAAACGTTTAAAATATGTAATTTTAGTTTTCAAAGTTGAGTTTTAAGGGATAAAATTATTGACTGCAGGGGGACTTTATCTGTATAATTATATTGATCAGATATTTTAGTTCTCCGGACCTATTCTATGGTCATTATTTAGCATTGTCGTTTAATATTTTTAAAGTGGCCATTATTGTGATGATTCACTTGCTAAATCTAGATGGGACAATTAACTTTTTTTACAGAGGAAAGTAAATCTACCGTTACAGGTTTGACAACACAAAAGTCATGCTGATCCATGAACATACACGAATCCCTCGTTGGGAATCACTGCTTTATTTCATTCATGTCGTTCTGACCTCACGGTTGGTTCGTTCTCATTCTTCTGTTCTTCCGCACCAGAGTGACACATCTCAACACAATGAACGCAAACATGCTCACAAACACACACCTCCATACAAAGGCCCTGTCAAATTCCCCACATTCCCCTGCATTAGTTCTGCAGATATGCCTCGTACCCTGTTCCCAGAAGCCTCCCCTCGCTCTGATGGTGGTCCTAAGGGCCGACAGATTTTAATTTACATTTTACATTTACATTTATGCATTTGGCAGATGCTTTTATCCAAAGCGACTTACATAGCATTTCAAGGTACACATTTACATTGTTATCAGTTCTTGCTTTCCCTGGGAATCGAACCCATGACCTTGGCGTTGTAAGTTACATGAAAGCTTAATCTCGCTCACACTCTCTGGGGTCACCAAAGGTCACGAGTGTCCTGATCAGGTGATGCGCTTACCTACGATTCTTTAATATGAATATGTAAATCATGAATCAAAAATGAATGCTGAAGTGTTCCGTTTTTTTATAAAATACTGGAACCAAATGATTTTTATGACATTCGGGTCCATTAACGGGTCTTGAACACCTGCGTTCTTCAGACACTCCATGTGTTTCCAGTAACACTTTACAATAAGGTTCCATTTGTTAACATTAGTGAACAATGTTTACATGAAGCAACATTGAAAAATACTTCTAATGCATTCATTTCAACATTCACTGATACAGTATTACAAGCAAAAGTTGTATCTGTTACAGTCCCCTAGTGGTGAAAGTCCAGCTTTTAATGTTGCTTAATGTCTATGTGGTGTTTTTAATATATGTTGAGACAAACCATGTACAAATTCATAAGTCGACAGCATTGCTGAGTATTTTCTCCTTAAAACTGCAGTGAACCAAAGACAGTCTCAAAAACACGGTTTGAAATCGCTGGTGTTTCTGACGTCACAAACTACCTTGTAGCCGATTAGTTTAAGGGATAAAATTATTGACTGCAAGGGGACTTTAATATTATTTAATGGACTTGATCTAAAATTAACTCAATAAACAGTTGTATTTTTTAACTAGCGTTACCAAAGATTAATAAATACTTTAACAAATGTATATTGCCTATTCATTGTTAATTAATGCTTTAGTTAATGAAACCTTATTGTAAAGTGTCACCAATCAACAAACCAAATGCAAAATGATGAGTGATTCCTGAACAAATTATTTTGTTCTTTCTTTTATTTATAAAGCACCTTTAACACAACTCCTGGTTGACCCAACGTGTTGTATAATACACAAAGTCAGACAAAATATAAAAACAATACAAACAATACAGTCGATAAGTTATACCTGGTTAAAAGCTATTGAAAATAACTGTTTTTCAAGAACTGTGGTTCCTTTTAAGGAATCAGTCTAAAAGAATCCGATTCATCAATGAACTAAAATAATCATGAATCCCTATTCCTGCCTAAAATGTGGAGGAAAATATTACAGAAATCTCTCAAATATTTGATTGCCACACAAAAAAACTGCCAGTGAAAAACAGCACAGTAGGAGTCAGCAATTGCACAATTTCATTGGTTGCACACAGGCTGTAAAGAGCCAAAGCAACACACCTGCGCACGCATTCACAGTCTTCATTAAAGATAGACTCGTCAGGAGATGATGTGGGAGGACCGAGAGGAGCCAGAGGAGGAACATGTGTTTTTCCTCAAGATAAAAAGTGAAAAAGAGCAGATATCACTCAGTCAGGTAGCACACAACATGTACATCAGCGTGTTCCTGTTCATTGTTCACGCACGCTCTTATAGGTTATGCATTGACGTCACTTTCCCGCTGGATCACACACACACTCCCTCAGCCGGACTGAGTGGCAGAAGAGCTGCTGCGTGACTGGAGTTAATAGGGGAAACTGTGAAAACGTATGTAAAATAATTGATTATCAGTTTAAGTTAAAGGTTGGACTCGATATAAAGTTCCTTACAACTTACCAAAGATCCAGTGATACATGGATATTGACATGCAGACAGAAATCGTGTTTCCTGACATTTATATGCGCCTATGCGCTTATATTTCAATGCCGGGGAAAAACAAAGCAAATTTGCCTGTGAACGCTTTATATAAATCCAGTATAGGTGTAAATCCATGTGATTACTCATATCAATGTCATATATATCATCATATCGCCCAGCCCTAAAACTTGTAAAGTTTTTTTGTCCGTGTTTATTTAAAAACATCCAATTATGCAGAATATACGATGGTAAATATTTAATTGATGAGTCGCAATACAATATAGGGTGTGAATTTATCCCTAAATTCAGCATATTGGCACAAAATCATAACTGCAAATCCACCTTTCTCTGCCTGGATCCAGTTGTTTCTATGAATCTCAGCGATCCATTTGCTTCTCTGTTCTGTAGCTTTCGCAATCTGTAAAAATATACCTCAGATTTCTTGTCAAATCTAGTTGTACAGTCAATCTCAAAGCTCTTTCCCGTTTTAAATGTGTTTTGTGTTTTTCACGGCATTCATGCTTAAAACAAATTCTGCCGCTCAGTCTTTCTGTCACTCAGTGTGTTTGTCCGCATTCACTCCGGCCGACGGTGACGTCACACGCATACACACTATTCTCTCTCACAGCACTCGGGTGTTTACGAGGACCACCAAACCCACGGCAGATATTCCTCAGCATTCCTCCAGTTTCAGGAATCTGTCACAGAGACAAAAAACTCTGTCCTGAGTCACATCAAACAGACTCATGTCAACACACTAACCTCACAGCAAAGACAGCGTATAAGCCACATCTTTCACCATCCATCAGAGTAAAATCAGTGTTCAAAACTGATCTCATATGCAAACCATGAAACCTTAATAATAATAATGAGGATTGAACGGCCCTTGAGGTGTATGATGTGACAGACTGCCTAAAAACCTCTTAATTAGGGATGGCGAAAACTAAAAATTTTCTTGACCGACCACCGAGCCTCATTAGCCGGTTGAAACCGGTTAACCGATTAGTTTAAAATATGCTACGCTATTTGAAATAACAGCCATTTCGAGCCGCGCCTGCAATTTCGCAACTCTGTCGCATGTCTGCCGCTCTGCCTCCCGCTCACACACAAACCGCTCACACACACACTGCCCCCCGCTCACACACACACTGCCCCGGCGCCGCCCTTCCACTCCCGTCACTTTTTTTAAATTCCCTACCGCGCGAAACGTGAGTCCTGCAAACGCTGCGCTGAGGAGCTTGTATTGTAATCGGAGGACAAATGGCTCCTTAGTTTCGAAATGGTTTGGGTACAAGATGATCGCGTTGAAAATAAAGGCGTTAGTCTAGCGTTAGAAGCTCATTTGAAACATTGCCGCGGCTCATTTAAGAAAATGACAGCTCCGAAGAGACGCCGCTTTAGTTTGAGGTAGTGCTAACAATAATAAAGAAAGATGATGATCATCATCACCTTATCTGTTACCACTGAAATGTAGATGTAATGTATTTCCAAATCTAAGCCCATCTTATGCGGAATGTTGCCTAATAGACTGCAACACGATAAAACCAATGGATAAAACAGGCACCTTCAGAATGCGTAAAAGTCACACCGGACAAGGCAGGTCTAACTCACTGTGTGCCTTCTAATAACGGACAGAACAACTCTTTTGTATAATTAATATTATTTTTTTATTTTTCAAAAAGACAAGTGTCAACTTCTGTTAAGGGCAACATCTCCTAAACCATAACAGACAATGGCCAACATGGCCTCAGCTATTCTTAATAATAACATTAAATAAACGATAAATGATTTTAATCTATGAACGAGAATACTGTAGCCAACAAACAGCTCACAGACAGGTGTTAAGGGTTAGGCCGCCGCCTAATTATTAAAACATAACACAACGGTTTGGCCATTAGTTATTCTTGGAAAATAAATTAACGAAAAACAAGTTAAATAGAAAATACTGTGGCCTACAAAATAGACTGTGAAAATCTTGAATGAATGCGTAAAAGACGCCTTAACTTATTTTTCTCAGGTGTCAAGGGTATTTAAGCATTGTATCACACAAGTTGCAACTTACATCTGTGTCATTCTTTTTGGTGAAATGGTCCCACACACTACGTTTCTTTGCTCGCTTCATCCTGTCGTCTTCCCTGTCTCTAACCTCGAGTGTTTTAGCCTGTAGCCTTTACTTTTCGCAAACCTTTTGAGCGCGCGAACCCAAACGCTGTGACCTCGTGCCAAATGTTTTTATTGGTTTATTAAGTACAAACAGGCGAGTTATGAAAAATTGAGTGTGAGGGATTTGTTCACTTCACACAAAAATATCTTGGAATGAGATGGCTAACTGTAGTAGCGTTTAGTCCACTGTCTATAATAGCCTAATTTAGAGATCACTTCTTTTTTTTTTACCAACCACCGACAACTTTGATCGACAACTTTAACGTTAATACGGTCAACCATCGGTCAAACGGTCATCGTTTAACATCCCTACTCTTAATGGCATTAAAATAACACTAACTTACAGCCTCTCATGGCCTACTATAATAATACAAGAACACTATTATTGAAGAAAAAAAGGTTAGTGAACAAACTAATCTTTTGCAACAAATTGCTTAATTGTGCATCCAATGAGTAACAATGAATAACTGAGTGTTTTGTTACTTGTACCTTGTTTTTTGATAGAATCATAAGTTGTAGTTTTAGTTGTACTTCAGGCACATCCGCTTCCATCCATTAGATGCATTAATTAATTAATGAATCACGTGCATTAAATAATTTATCACGTTTAACATCTATAGCCATGTGTCCGGTGGATAGACGACTGGGGTTTGGGCAGAAATTATTGAATGCATTATAAAGAAGTAGCCTGAATATAGCAATTTCTCCTCTTAATCTTTCATTTAAAATATTCACATAAATCTAACCTTTAAAGTGCCCTGTAGTCAATCATTTTATCCCTTAAAACTCATCTTTGATCACCAAAAATGACATATTTAAGCGTTTTTTTTCCTTGAAAAAATTCTTCATGCCTTAAAATAGCTTGAATGTAACTCTCTACACCCTTGCCTCATTTAGTATATGCGGTTCTATGAATATGCAAATGAGCCCCGCCTCCACTCAAGCTGCGTTCACACTACATACGACTTGTGGCTGGTGGTGTGGCCGCTAGGGGGCGTTCCCACTGCTGGTTGCCTAGTAATGTTTGTGAATGACATTCACGGATGTTACTCCATGTTGTAGACAACAAATCCGTTTTCTTGCCGCTACAATCAAACATTTGGTAGGAAAAGTCTAAATATAAATGGAATCAGTACATAAAATGCATAATATTAAAGATGAACGAGAAACAGCGAGTGCTCTTTGCCATAGCGGCTATTTAACTGCAGCAAACGGGTAAGTCAGCACGGCCAGTACACTAAGACATATCATAAATTATAGGACAGTTTCTGACTGCTAAAATGAGCTTCTCATTCAACTTGCCTCTGTCAGACTCGGCACTGAAGAGTGAGGGATGATGTGACTCCACTCCTATTGGTTGTCGCTCCCGAAAGTCGCTCTTCATTTGCATTTAGTTAAACAGATCTCAACTTTGTCACATCGCTGGACGCCCCATCCAGTTGCCAACGGTCACTGTTGCTCGTGTCGCCGGAAATCGAATGGTCTCCATTGAAATGAATGGTATCGTCTCGCTTTGTCGCTTGCAGTGTGAATGCAGCTTCACTCACTCACTCAGAGATCCACTCGTTGACGATCACACGTTGATCTGATTGGTTACAAGGTAGTTTGTGACGTCAGAAACACCAGCGATTTCAAACCGTGTTTTTGAGACTGTCTTTGGTTCACTGCATAGACATATAAACAACATTAAAAGCTGGATTTTCACCACATGTGGACTTTAAAGTCAAATAGTGGAAACGAAAAACACCTGAGAATACAGTAATGATGTATGACAAAAGGTTGTTGAGCTGCACAAGTCATGAAATGGCTATAAGATAATACTTTAATTGTTGGAATACTCATTTCCACTATCTTTCTGAGGAATAATTAAGAAGTTTAAATAAACTGGAGATGGAAGAGGATGTGTGTCTATATTGGCACACCCCGCACGCACTGAGGAGGATAGTTTAATTCGCCAAAAAAACTGTAAGAATCAAAGTTGGACTATTGCAGATGCTAGTCAGAAAGTCTCCAAAATTGTGATTAGACCTCACCTATATAACCACAATCTGTTCAGGAAGGTTGCAATAAAAAGCCTTTGGTGACATCAAACAGCATCTCACACACCTACAGTTTTCCAGGTGTTACTGGAACTGGGTTTGATGGTCAGATGAGACCAAAAAAAAAAGCTTTTTGTAAAACACCAGAGCTTGTTTGGCATAGACTAAAACATAGCCATGTAGAAAAATACCTCATCCCCACTGTGAAGTATGGTGGTGGATTTTTAATGCCGCTTTAATTCTTCCAAAGACCCTGGACAACTTGTTAAGATACACGGTCACGGCATCATAAACTCCATAAAGCACCAGTAGATATTAATTCGACAACTGACTGACCCGGTCAGGAAGCTTAAACTGGGCCATGGTTGGATCTTCCAGTATTGCAATGATCCAAAGCACATCTCAAAATAAACATCAGAATAGTTTTCTGACCACAGAAAGAAAGGTTTAGCCATGGACACAGCATTCCCCGACTCAAACACCGTCAAAAGCCTGTGGGATGAGCTGAAGACAAGAGTCCACAAGCATGAACCTCTGAATCTGAAGGATCTGGAGAGATTCTGTATGGAGGAATTGTCCCAGATCTTTCGCTATATGTTCATCAACCTGATTATTACAGATTATAGGAGAGGATCCAAAGCTGTTATCTTGGCAAATGGAGGTTGCACAAATTGTTTAAGACATGTAATTCACACGTTTAATGTATTTTTGGATAATCCAACTCATTTAATTGTTTTCTTGCTTTTTTTGCTTTGATGGACTCAAATAAAGGTTAATTCTGTTAATAGCAAATGCGTGATAAGTCTGCCATCATGAAACACCTGGTGCAGTTCTCTAGCAGAAAACTACTGTCAGACAATATATAATGTGAGCCAGTCCTGTCTAAAACCAAACCCTCCAGAACACAGTCATTGTGCTGTAAATGACCCACAGCCTTGAACAACAGAAGTCAGATAACAGCCAAGACTGGGAAAAATTACTGGGAACATCAAGAGCAGCTTATTAGATGAAACCCGCTCCAGGCTCAAGAGAGAGAAAGGGGAATAAATGGGTTTCTTTACACCGCCATTCCTGCTTTTCCTCTCTATTTCTGTCTCAAAACTGTGTGTTTGTTCGCTCCATGTGGCTGATGTGACGTCCTTCTTCATAAAAAACACACTGCTGCATTTTCAAACACACACACTTTATAATACAATATTATATTTTAGTAGGTAGCCTAAATATTTCTTCTTTTTTACTATGTGTTGCTGTATTATTATATTGGTGCATTTGTTTCCATTGTTATATTGGTCCAAAATCAGTGTGAGAAACATTCTTTAAATATTTTTAATGAGACTTAACGGTTTTAAATCTTACATTAAAGATTTTGAATAATCTTGGCATCAATGGCTGTGTGCTTGATTGATATAAATTATTTATAGAAAATAAAACTGATATAAATTATTACCATTTAAGCCATTTCTGAGCAAATGCATGAATATCAAGATATATTGAATGTGAATTTTTTTTTTTTTAAATACTAAGCTATGATTGTTTAGCAACAGCCCATACACACCCAAACACACATATAAATCCGCTTAAGTGTTCAGAGAGCTGTTTTTATTTTAGAAAATATTTTGCATATTTGTTTTCCTCAGCTATATATATCAAGTCTGCTGCTGAAACACACACACATGGCAGTAATCATGAGTAAGGGAGTGTATGTCTGAATGAGTCAGATCAAGCTGTTATTTGGAGACATGTACAAACCAAAACCAACCGAATCCCTGCAGTCCAGTCCAATATTACTCATAATAAAAACAATGACCGATCACAAAGACAACAGCACACTTGCCAACAACATCCGGCTTGGACAGAGAATCAGAAGAATAGATAAGTGAACTGTTGACTTTATTTGAGCTCTCTGAAACGAAACAAGGGATGAAGTGTGCGCATCTTCAGAAGTATAAGTTTTAACCTCTTAACGCTCTTTTTATTGCATTTTTTCCTATCACATATTTAAGTAATCTAATCATCATAAATTAGGTATCATTTGAAAGCTTAAAAACTAAAAATTCATACTGTGAAATCCGTTTTGAAATCGGACATTGCGTTAACATGGAAACGGTACTTTAACCCTCTGGTGACCTTCGCATGGCAGTCTGAAATGACCAAATTTCAATTAAATTAACATACTATATTAGTTCAATAATGTTTTTTATTTAATAATTTGTATTTTATATAAATACATTTTGGTACTAAATTATAATTATGCAATAGTTGTGATCCATTTACTACCTGTTCGGGTTAGGTTATTACTGAAGAGAAAAACACACTGACAGTTAAAGTTATATAAGTTTAAGTTTATTATTATGAAGAATTTATCAAAATACTATTTTAAAATTTTATATTTTCAAAAACAAGTTTTTCTCTAAAACTGTGAGAAAATCAAAGCTATAAATGTAAACAAGCTGTGTTCCAAATTTGAGGTTGATATCTCAAAAAATGAGCTTTCAGTAAGATTTTGTTAATCTTTAAACTGTCCCTATTATGGATTTTTGAAAATGACCTTTCATGTAGACGAGTGTAACATAGCTCTAAGTGAATGAAAACATCCTGCAAAGTTTTAAATCTGAAAGTGCACCGTATATAAAGTTACTGTCTTTCAAACGTAAGAGTCGACTCTGATCCCGGAAAAGAGGGATTTAGAGAGATTGATTCATCTGACGAGTCGTTTGAGAATCATTGAAATTGTGGTGATGTGCAAATGTATATGTGACCCTGGATCACAAAATCAGTCACAAGTCGCATGGGTATATTTGTGGCAATAGCCAACAACAGATTGTATGGGTCAAAATTACTTTTTGTGCGCAAAAACAAACAAAAATAACGACTTTATTTCAACTATTAATTTCCTTCTCTGTGGGCCTCGTGTGAGTTAGCGTAGTGTGATAGCGTAGAGCTACGTCACACGTAGGCTCACTATTGGCCGACGCTGGTCATGTGACGTACAACACAGAAGCGCTGCGCTGTTACACTAGTGAACTCACTCGAGGCCCACAGAGAAGGAAATCAATAGCTGAAATAAAGTCGTTATTTTTGTTTGTTTTTGCGCACAAAAAGTATTCTCGTCGCTTGATAAACTTAAGATTGAGCCACTGTAGTCACTTGGACTATTTTAACGATGTCTTTAATGACTTTTCGGGGAACAAGTGTCAATCCCTTAGAAGCCTATGGAGGAGTGATCCAGCTCTCAGATTTCATCACAAATATCTTAATTCGTGTTCCGAAGATGAACGAAGGTCTTACGGGGTTGAACAACATGAGGGTGAGTAAATACTGACAGAATTTTCATTTTTGGGTGAACTATCCCTTTAAGTAAAGATCATGTTCCATGAAGATATTTTGTAAATTACCGTAAATGTATAAAATATTTATTTTTGTGAGTGAATGCAGCACAATCGCGAACATAAATGGACGAATTTAAAGGCGATTTTCTCAATGTTTCGATTTTTTTGCACCCTCAGATTTCAGATTTTCAAATAGTTGTATCTCGGTCAAATATGATCCTATCCTAACAATATATCAATGGAAAGCTTATTTCTTCAGCTTTATTTATGTATAAAAATGTATTTAAAAAAATTGACCCATGTGACTGGTTTTGTGGTCCAGGGTCACATATTATGAGGAAATGAAATGAAAATGAAAAAAAGTTTATTTGACCTTTGATGCATGTAAACCTGTTGTAGGAGACTCCAAAACAACATTAGGAAACTTTAAAATAGCATAATAGGGGCACTTTAAAAAGAGACCAAACTTAGATCTGTATTCCAAAGCATTCACGAATCACATCCATCTATGCTAAGGGGTTAAACTTATTTCAAAACAAACTTTTTTTTGTGAAATATTTTGCTTGTAAATGGTTTGTGCATCTTTCTTTTCAATAAATTCACACTCGCTTTGATGTGTTCTTATCTAATGCAATAACATTCAGACATTTATAAGTGTGAGTAAAGTGTTTTGGGGTCAAATCCTGTTGGACGTTGTGCTCTGCTCTCAGATGTTTTAAAGTCTCAGTGACTCAGTTTTACAGCATAAACACAGACGATTGAGCAACTCTGAACTCCTGAGAAGCCCAACAAGACCTCCTACAAAGTCAAAACAGAGAGATAAAAGCCGCTCGTCTTTACATTGCTTTGCCTTATATAGAGCAGAATGCCATGAGCTGATGGGATGTAGTGTTTATATACATACATACGGTGTATTTGAAGCTCTTTCTGAGTTGTGTTGCTGCAGTTGAAGCAGATGAGAGACAGACAGATAATGATGGCCCACAGGTTCACTAACACACATACTTCACTCATCACGTCACACCTTTTACTCTGAGAAACCAGCTGTTTCTGAACCGCTGATTTCTGTCAGTGCTCCATCAACCAAAATCCTTTGTCTCGCTCTCAAAGTCTCAAAAAAGCCAAATTTGAGAACATGCTTTGAAAAAAATGATGACAGTATTAACATTTTTAGTTGAATTATTCAATAGCAACTTCTGATGTCATTTATTCACCTTCATGATGTTTAAAATATGTTTTTAGTCCTGTCAAATGCAAACGGAGATGTTTAGCAGAATATATAAGCAGTTCATAAAACACTTATTAATGTGATTAGTGCATTATATTCCTAATTTTCTGAAGTCATATGATGCTTTGTGTGAGGAACTGACCCACTGAAAATCATAATACAAGTGAAAATGTTTTTGTTTGCATCCACTGAACACAGAAAAACATTTTCTGTAAATAATTACTTCAGAATATTTGGAATACAGCGCACAAGTCAAATGGACGAGTGTTATGATTCTTTTATATTTTTCAGCTTCATTTTTTTGTTCTACAGCAGGGTTTCCCAAAACTTGATGAAAAGCTAATAATTAATTAAATCATAAAAATATAAAATTGAAATAAACTTTTGTAGATAATAAAAACACCTAATAAACAAAATAAATAGGATGTCACGTGACGATTAACAGACGCGAATGTGACGTTAAATTATTGAAATATTAACTCAAAATCTCAGGGGGTGTTTCATGTCAAAGGGGTTCGGAGTTTTTTTATTTTTTTAAATCTTTATAATTTTATATAGTTTATAAAGTTATAATTTTTATATTTTTTTTATATGCTTTATTTGAACATTTAGTTTACAGCGTGAAACAACAAAATTAGAAAACAACAATAAATATTAAGAATAACAGTAATATAATGAATAGTAAAAAAAAAAAAAAACTTTACCAACACCACAGCACAAAATCAAAAATAGACAGTAAAATAAACGAGAATGGAAAAAGAAAGAAAGAAAGAAAGAAAGAAAGAAAGAAAGAAAGAAAGAAAGAAAGAAAGAAAGAAAGAAAGAAAGAAAGAAAGGAGGCATTTACTTAAATTAAAAGAAATGTAAACATTAAACAAGTGTGCAAGTCGTGCAAACTGTAGCCCACATGTTCTGGGTGCTTTGGGGTTAAGAGAAGATGAAATTGTAATCAAGTAATGTTTTATCTCGTGTAAGAAAACCAAAAAAATATATAGATTTATTATAAAGCAGGCATTTGAATCCGCTTTTAAAAATCCAAAAATAACAGTTTTGGGATTCGCTGAGAAACTTTGCAAGATATTGCTTGAGATAAACCAACTAACTAAAAGTTATAATTCGCGCACGTCGATCACCGCGGCGTGACGTCACGTGAAGCAGGTTAACGGTGTTTAATAACGGCTCATTTTGACGGTGTTTAACAGACTCACCTGAGATGTGACACACGGTTTGATAATCATCACAGCAGTCTCCGCTTCTCCTGCAGTACGTGTCGCAGTAACATACGGTTCTCCTCACACTCTTCTCCACACACTCGTTATTTCTCCCCGGACAGCATCTCGGTGTCGGTCTGTCCGCGCATCCCGCCTCACACACTCCGGACACACACATTACCAGCACAAACACCGCACAAACACGAGCTCCTATCATTATCATCATCACGACGCCTCATAAAACGTATTCGGGTTTCGCTCTGACACAAAAGATGCCGCTTAAAATAACTTTCTCACGACTCTGCGCACTTTCAGAAGAACAGAATGAGCGTCGCGAGTCCAGTCAGCAGAAGTTCATCTGTGCTGAAGGTGAGTGACTGACGCGCGTCTCGCGCAGCGCCGCCTGCGGGACGCGCACGCAATTACACACATCAACATAGTGTCTAAACCTATGGTCTAAAAAACCCATAGAGGCCTAGAATAGATCATCAAAAATGTCAAATGTTAGATTAGAAAGATAAATCCACAGACGTCTATGGTCTAAACCCTTATAGAGGCCTACAATAGATGATCAAAATTTAAATTGTTGTATTAGAAAGATGAATTCACTTCTGGGTATTTTTTGCACCCATACATCCTGAATATCTGTTTCTGCTAAACAGTGCTAATTTCTACATTTACTGATACATTATTAAAATAAAATGTTGTATTTGTTAACATTATTTAATGCACTGTGAACTAACATGAATAAACAATGAATGCATTTTTATTAACTAACATTAAAAAAGATTAATAACAAATGCTCATTGTTAGTTCATGTTAGTTAATACATTAACTAATGTTAACTAATGAACCTTATTGTAAAGTGTTACTGACATTTCAAATGCGTCCGGTCTGATCTGAGATCAGCGCTCTGAGCTATTATTATTACGCAACATCTGTTTGTTTCCTCATCTTGGTTATGGGTGATGGACGTGATAATTATATGATTATGGTGGGATTATGAAATACCCCCCACAGAGAGCGAGAATGAGCTGATACCAGCAGCTAATTCATGTAACGGAGTCAGTTTGTCTGACAAAGATGGAAAAACATCACAAATATCTGATAGAACACATAATAGAAAACAGATGGAACAGTGTATTTGTATTGCGAAAGCATTTGATGCTAATCTGCACATATGAGTTCAGATAGTGTACACAAATATGAGTAACAAATAATTCAGAAACAACAAAGAGTAAGATAACAATAGTCCAAAAAATAGAAATATCTGAAAAAAGCAAACAAAAATCACTTTAGACAGGATTTTCTTACTCTGAAATTGTATCTTGATTTCCAGTTCAAATATCTAAAAATACATTTACTTAAGATGGAAAAGTCTTGTTTTCTGGGAAATTAAAAAACATCTGCTGAAAATAGGGTGTTCCCTTTGAATTAAGTTTATTTTTCTGACTCCACTGGCAGATATTTTTCTAATTTTAAGCACAAACTCACTTCATTTTGCGGGTACATTTTTCAGACTTAATATCTTCAGTCATTTTGCATCTCCAGTAAATGTATCTTGATTTAGGAATGTTTACTGGAGAACAAGACAGAAACCCTGATTGCAGTAAAACTGAGGTGAGACGGGTCACTCACTGTCTCAGGCATGAAAGCCATTACTCGCGCATCACAGCTTATGTATGCGTTCACTCGTTTTCAGGACGGCACCGTAAAACATCTGCTGGTGGGAGTTTTCCTGTGACGAACAAAAGACAGATACGTGTCCACTTTCAGCTATCTAGAGATGTTTGATGTACATGAAACACAAGCGATATTAATTGATATGATATTTGCTAAGAAAACTGATTCTGTGCCCAAGTTTGAAATGTGCGGTAGAGATCTTGTAAACATGCTTGCATTGGAGAGATTGAGATACAATAATAACGACAAATCTGAGATATTTGATAAAACCTGGGGACAAATGTTAGAACATCTTAAGGTAATTGATTTAGCAATGAACCGTTAACGCCAAAGTTATTAATGGAGTGTAATATGCATTCATTGATAATGTAGTGCCTAAAGTTTTATTAGACAGCTGACTATAGTCAGGATAAAGCACTTTATCTCTCTTTTTGTATTGTACGCAATCATTGTTACCTGTCATTTTTATAAGTCATAAGGGTAGATATTTTATTTTAATAGGCTACATATTCATAGGATTAAGTGACTCTATAACATTTACGAATTTGTATCCTTTCCTAGGCATTACCTGTCCAGTCAAGCATAATTTGTCTTTGTATGCATTTGTCCCTCAAATGTTCTGTTTTGTCATGTATTTGTATATTTTTATTTTAAAAATGTTTTTAATTATAATTATCTTTTTTTTTTCATCATCGTTGTTCTGTTTGTTGTGTGAAAAAGCAAAAACGCTAAAATAAATGTAAAAAAGAAGAAAAAAAGACAGATACGAGGTCTCACATCACATGTGATCAAACGTCTTATCAGTCTGTCATTTGACTTTAAGACCTGAGACTGAACAAGACTGGATTTGGGAGAAAAACAGGGAGAGAGAAAGGGATTCCTTTCCATGTATCTAACAAAGAGCTATTGTAGCAGGACATAAAGAGACGAGGAATCTCTCAACAGTGTGTGTGTGTGTGTGTGTGTGTGTGTGTGTGTGTGTGTGTGTGTGGCAGACAGGAGACTGAGACACTGGGAAGAATGAACTCAAACAATCCTTCATTCTGCCACAGAGAATCTGCCGATACACAACTATTGTTCTTCGAAGGCTGCGTCCTCCAGAGGTCACGTTTGTCAGACACAAACCAGCACTGACAACTTCTGAGTTTAGTTGGAGTGAGAATTACTGATGGGATTCATAAGCTTGAGATTCAATTCTGATCTTGACTCTATATTGGCTAAATATTTTGTCCTGAAATTAATCTCTGTCAACTAATGCTGTAAACATACAGTACAGGGAAAACCTTATTATTAAAGGTTAAAATGAACAACTCATTCTTATACAGTTAATATAATGCAGTTTTTATAATAATGTTAGAATATGTTTAATTATATAAAAGTTAAAATATAATAAACATGTTATAAAGTGCATATATTTGTCAAGATCTGTCACGCCACATTAAAAAACACCAAAACAGATCTTATTGTTTGAATTTTTTAATAAAATGGAGAGAATTTGAAAGCTGAGACTATTTCATATTAAAGTAACATGCTCTGTCTTTTCTGTGGCGTGAGAACAGTGTAAATTATCTTAAAATAACACACACACACACACACACACACACACACACTCACACACTCACTCAATCTCGTCATAGCTCTGTCACTTCTGCTTTTGTTACTAGTTTTGTGTGGTGACAGAGCTATGGCATTTCCTGTCTGTCTCGTGTTTATGTTAAGTCTAGTTTCATGTGAGCACATGGCTTCTGTGTATTCCTGGCCATGTGCTCTTCTGTCTAATTGTCAGCCCCGCCTATCTCGTTATCTGTTTAGTGGTTAACATTCCTCACCTGTCGTGTCATTAGCCTTCTGCGTTTGTTCTCTATTTAGTCTCTGTTGTGTTTGCAGCTCAGTGTTGGTTCGTTTGTCCGAGGACCCGGTTCCTAGCGTTTATGTTCATGGTCTGTATTATTCCCATTTTCCCCATTGAGGGAGTTTTGATTTGTAGCTAGTGTTTATTTGTTGTTTCATTAAATTCACCTTTCACCTGCAATTGCATCCACGCTTCCTGATTTATGATCACGTGACACTCTCTTTCACTCTTTCACTCTTACACACACACACACACACACACACACACACACACACACACACACACACACACACACACACTCTCTCTCTATCTCTCTCTCTTACACACACACACACACACTCTCTCTCTCATACACTCACTCACACACAAACACACTCACTCACTCACTCTCATACACTCACACACACACACACTCTCTCTCTATCTCTATCTCTCTCTCACACACACACACACACACACACACACACACTCACTCTCTCTCATACACTCACACACACACACACTCTATCTCTATCTCTCTCACACACACACACACACACACACACACACACTCTCTCTCTATCTCTCTCTCTTACACACACACACACACTCTCTCTCTCATACACTCACTCACACACAAACACACTCACTCACTCTCATACACTCACACACACACACACTCTCTCTCTATCTCTATCTCTCTCTCTCACACACACACACACACACACACACACACTAATTTTCACGCTTTTATGCTTGAGAGTTGGCAGCCCATATACAGGTCCTTCTCAAAAAATTTGCATATTGTGATAAAGTTCATTATTTTCCATAATGTAATGATAAAAATTAAACTTTCATATATTTTAGATTCATTGCACACCAACTGAAATATTTCAGGTCTTTTATTGTTTTAATACTGATGATTTTGGCATACAGCTCATGAAAACCCAAAATTCCTGTCTCAAAAAATTAGCATATTTCATCCGACCAATAAAAGAAGTGTTTTTAATACAAAAAAAAGTCTACCTTCAAATAATTATGTTCAGTTATGCACTCAATACTTGGTCTGGAATCCTTTTGCAGAAATGACTGCTTCAATGCGGCGTGGCATGGAGGCAATCAGCCTGTGGCACTGCTGAGGTGTTATGGAGGCCCAGGATGCTTCGATAGCGGCCTTAAGCTCATCCAGAGTGTTGGGTCTTGCGTCTCTCAACTTTCTCTTCACAATATCCCACAGATTCTCTATGGGGTTCAGGTCAGGAGAGTTGGCAGGCCAATTGAGCACAGTAATACCATGGTCAGTACACCATTTACCAGTGGTTTTGGCACTGTGAGCAGGTGCCAGGTCGCGCTGAAAAATGAAATCTTCATCTCCATAAAGCTTTTCAGCAGATGAAAGCATGAAGTGCTTCAAAATCTCCTGATAGCTAGCTGTATTGACCCTGCCCTTGATAAAACACAGTGGACCAACACCAGCAGCTGACATGGCACCCCAGACCATCACTGACTGTGGGTACTTGACACTGGACTTCAGGCATTTTGGCATTTCCTTCTCCCCAGTCTTCCTCAAGACTCTGGCACCTTGATTTCCGAATGACATGCAAAATTTGCTTTCATCCGAAAAAAGTACTTTGGACCACTGAGCAACAGTCCAGTGCTGCTTCTCTGTAGCCCAGGTCAGGCGCTTCTGCCGCTGTTTCTGGTTCAAAAGTGGCTTGACCTGGGGAATGCGGCACCTGTAGTCCATTTCCTGCACACGCCTGTGCACGGTGGCTCTGGATGTTTCTACTCCAGACTCAGTCCACTGCTTCCGCAGGTCCCCAAGGTCTGGAATCGGTCCTTCTCCACAATCTTCCTCAGGGTCCGGTCACCTCTTCTCGTTGTGCAGCGTTTTTTGCCACACTTTTTCCTTCCCACAGACTTCCCACTGAGGTGCCTTGATACAGCACTCTGGGAACAGCCTATTTGTTCAGAAATTTCTTTCTGTGTCTTACCCTCTTGCTTGAGGGTGTCAATGATGGCCTTCTGGACAGCAGTCAGGTCGGCAGTCTTACCCATGATTGCGGTTTTGAGTAATGAAACAGGCTGGGAGTTTTTAAAAGCCTCAGGAATCTTTTGCAGGTGTTTAGAGTTAATTAGTTGATTCAGATGATTAGGTTAATAGCTCGTTTAGAGAACCTTTTCATGATATGCTAATTTTTTGAGACAGGAATTTTGGGTTTTCATGAGCTGTATGCCAAAATCATCAGTATTAAAACAATAAAAGACCTGAAATATTTCAGTTGGTGTGCAATGAATCTAAAATATATGAAAGTTTAATTTTTATCATTACATTATGAAAAAAAATGAACTTTATCACAATATGAAAATTTTTTGAGAAGGACCTGTATGTCATAAAGAATGTCTTATTTTAGGACAGTAACCATTATAAAATTGACCGTTATTCCTAGTGAAGCGTTGTTATGATTTCTTAATGACTCAATTTACTGAAAGCCTCAATGACGTATGAGGCCGTCAAACGCGCAGGTCATCGGAAGATCACAGAGACTTGCTTAGCAACACCCTAGCAACTGCATACCAACACTAGAACACCTTAGAACCTACATAGCAACCACCCACAACACTCTATTGTCATGGCGATCGGTTCAGGACAGGCAACAATTCACTCACATGTCCCTCAGAATATGTAAACTGTAGTTCAAAAACATTCATATATATTAAAATAATAATAATATAAATTTTGGCAAACACACCCTTGTGAAAAAGAAGATTTGCATTGCACTAGGGCCAAAGCGCATTGAATGTGAATGTAGTGACATATTTTTTCATATAAGATTCTTAAATATTAATGACAACAAAAATTTACAAATATTAGAAAAAAGTAGCATGCAGCTCTACCGCTAAACATAACCGGCACTGATGCGTGAGCAGATCATACAAATTCATAAATATTTACCACCAATTCGCCTAATGTGTAGTTAAATATATTTGAATACATGACATACAAGATAATACAAGAAAGTATATTATCGAAAACCCTCTTATTAAGAGCCTGTAAAGGTTCTCCAGTAACATCAAGTTGTTTATTTAAAAAAAATTAAAATCACACACAACTAGAGACCCTAAAGTCGGTCAGATTACTAGTCAGAACCACCACCATAAGTGTGCAAAATGTCATAATTTTCCTATGTATCATTTTTAGGGCTGCCATAGACTCTCACATATACTTCATTAGCCGTCCGCCATATTGGAACGGTCAAAGCCAGTCAGGCAACACTCAAGAGCTAGTTTACTGTATGTCTGCAACAATAGTTAGACTCATGTATGAATATCTATATCTGCAATAGATCCCAGATGATAATTTTGCTAAACTAACGCAATACAACAAGGCAAAGGCGTCAGCTAACACAACATTAAAAAGTTATTTTTTGTCGACATTTTTCTAAATGTCGACAAAAAACTATTGCGAAATGATGGCGTTTCCATTAACCGATGTTGTGCGATAAAAACTTAATTTTTTCCTCTCGCGATAAGTCATTCCAAAAAGCATGGCAACGGAAGTTGGTAGGTTTATGTAGGCTATATCCCAGCCACTGCACTGGCCATTATTATTAATCAAATGAGACGTGAGTGTGTTATCCAAACAAGCATTAATGGTAAGGAAAGACCCTTATACTGTGAGAGTGGCACATATGAGAACAGTATTCCTGTATTTTTTCTTGTCTTTTATTAATTTAATAAAGAACTGTCTCGTATTCTGTCCAAACACTCTACATGAGATGACCTATTTTTTACAGTCTACGGAGATGACCTGTAAGTGCGCAAAAACTGTTTCCATTGCAGTTTTGCGAAATATTTATTTTTCGAATTTCTTGAAAAACCACCTCATGCGAGCGTAAAAACTTTTTTGCGATAAATGAGAGTTTTTGCGAATTTGACGTGTTTCCATTGGTCGTATTTTCAATTCGCAATTTCAATTTACGGAATTTGAAGGGTAGGCCTAATGGAAACGCGGCTAGTGACAACATGCTGACCGTTCCAAGATGGCGGGCGCGCCGACGCTATTGGTCGAATGTGGCATCTCTACGTAGAAGACATATATTGAAAAAGAAGCCCAACAGATACAA
Organism: Gila orcuttii; assembly: GCA_026230005.1. NCBI lineage: Eukaryota > Metazoa > Chordata > Actinopteri > Cypriniformes > Leuciscidae > Gila > Gila orcuttii. Next base: position 41,897,473 of record JAPDVR010000015.1, on the reverse strand, counting down.
TAATGTCACAGACAGCTGATTTAACTGTGAAAATAAAATCGTTTTATTAGCACATTAGTATTTAGTATTAAGCTTTCGCTCCGTATCTACTAAGAAACAAAGGCAAGAACTTACATGGACAAACAACCTCACTGAATATGTTTAAAGGGCCCAGAAACACACACGAACACACAGAAGATCAACATCCGTCCACATTTAGCATTTCTCCGTGCGGGATTCTGCTCTCTAGTGGCCAGCAGTAACACTGCACACTCAATTATCATCAATAATAACAATATTTGACACTATTTCACCTCTTACAAGAGAGAACGGACAGATACCGACACACACAGAGCTGGAGATTCATGCTGCAAAAACTGAAGGGTTTACACAGAAAACTTCACACTGGAAATAATCCATATTCAGATCCACTGAAACTGCTCTGTAATCAATCGCATTTACAGTACATGTGTGTAAATAACGACAGCAGCTACTGTACATTCACTGAATCCATATCCTTCCAGTTATATATCTAATACATCTGATATTGCGCATGGACAGATACAGCAGGTCTGAGATCAGCGCACGGATGCTTCAAAACCGACAAAAGAATTATTCAAAATGTCTGTATTTCAGAAAAATAAACCAGAGTTTAATGGTTAAAGGCACATGTGCAAAACAACATGGAAATAAATATAAAATACACTAAAATCAATTAATAAAAAAATGGTTTTACATATGTAAAAATATTTTAAGTAGAAATGTCAGCAGAATAAAATATGAATCATATTTTTTGTTAAAAAAAATCATACAGTATTATGGAATGATCTGTAGTTAAATTTCTCTTTAAATGTAAATATATTTGACATTTACCCACTTACTCTTAAAGGTTTTCCATGGTTAAAACATTCACACTAACATTAAATACATTTACTGTTACACTTTTCTCTAGATCATCTCTCTGGCTCAAATGTCACTGCTGTTTCTCACGTTTGTTTGGGTATAAATGTTTGTAAAGTAAACGTAAGTGTGTGTGTGTGTGTGTGTGTGTGTGTGTGTGCATGTTTGTTTTCTCTTTATAGGTGTTTTAAATCTAAGAGTTAAATCATCTACTAATTAATAAACATAAAATCTGTTAAATTTGTCACACAAATTTTATGTTAATGTGACTACAGTGTAAGAGTATTTCAGAATCGCCTGTTGAAATAAAAAAAATAAAAAAATATTATTTTTACAATATCATGTGCATGTTTCAAGGCAGAACTAATAGATAGATATGAAATGAAACAGAACTGTGAAGAGCCGAGGTTCATCACGTATTCCTCACAGTGATCGTGTGTGTGTGTGTGTGTGTGTGTGTGTGTGTGTGTGTGTGTGTGTGTGAGTGTGTCCTCTCTTCTTCTCTTCATTCCTTCAGTCTGTCTTCCAGACTTTGTTCAGCAGCTTCACAACCTCCTCATAAATGATGAAGACGATGGCCACGTCCAAACACACTCTCCCCAGTCGAGGGACGGTGCCTTTATAGAACCTGTGCAAGCGTCAACACACATTAATAACTGGAGCCCATTCACATGTTCTCTGATGTCGGTTAATGGTCACATGACCTGCAAATAAAATATCCACACTCACTCACACACACTCACATAGACACACACTCACACACACACACACACTCACACAGACACACACACACACTCTCTCACACACACTCACTCACTCACTCACAAACACTCACTTACACACTTACACACTCACACACTCACTCACACACTCTCACTCACTCACTCACTCACACACACACACACTCACTCACTCACAAACACTCACTCACTCACACACACTCACACTCACAAACACTCACTTACACACACTCACTCACACACACACACACACACACACTCACTCAATCACTCACTCACAAACACTCACTCACACAAACAATCACTCACTCACACTCACTCACTCACACAAACACTCACTCACACACAAACACTCACTCACACACAAACACTCACTCACTCACTCACTCACACAAACACTCACACAAACACTCACACACACTCACTAACTCACACAAACACACACACTCACTCTCTCACACACTCACTCTCTCACTCACTCAACTCACGCACACAAACACTCACTCACTCACTCACTCACACTCACACAAACACTCACTCACACACTCACTCACACAAACACTCACTCACTCACTCAACTCACTCACTCACTCACTCAACTCACGCACACAAACACTCACTCACAAACACTCACTCACTCACTCACACAAACACTTACACACACTCACTAACTCACACAAACACACACACACACACACACACTCACTCTCTCACATACTCACTCTCTCACCCACTCACTTACTCAACTCACGCACACAAACACTCACTCACTCACTCACTCACACTCACACAAACACTCACACAAACACTCACACACTCACTCACACAAACACTCACTCACTCACTCAACTCACGCACACAAACACTCACTCACTCACTCACTCACACTCACACAAACACTCACACACTCACTCACACAAACACTCACTCACTCACTCACTCAACTCACGCACACAAACACTCACTCACTCACTCACTCACACTCACACAAACACTCACACACTCACTCACACAAACACTCACTCACTCACTCAACTCACTCACTCACACAAACACTCTCTCACTCACTCACTCACTCACTCACACAAACACTCACCCACTCACTCACGCACACAAACACTCACTCACTCACTCACTCACACTCACACAAACACTCACACACTCACTCACACAAACACTCTCTCACTCACTCACGCACACAAACACTCACTCACTCACTCACTCACACTCACACAAACACTCACACACTCACTCACACAAACACTCACTCACTCACTCAACTCACTCACTCACTCACTCACTCAACTCACGCACACAAACACTCACTCACAAACACTCACTCACTCAACTCACTCACTCACTCACTCACTCACTCACTCACTCACTCACTCACACAAACACTCTCTCACTCACTCACACTCACTCACTCACACACTCACTCACTCACTCACACAAACACTCTCTCACTCACTCACTCACACAAACACTCTCTCACTCACTCACTCACTCACTCACACAAACACTCACTCACACACACTCACTCACTCAACTCACTCACTTACTCACACAAACACTCTCTCACACACTCACTCACTCACTCACACAAACACTCTCACTCACTCACTCACTCACACAAACACTCTCTCACTCACTCACTCACTCACTCACTCACACAAACACTCACCCACTCACTCACTCAACTCACTCACTTACTCACACAAACACTCTCTCACTCACTCACGCACACAAACACTCACTCACATTCTCACTTACTCACTCACTCACTCATGCACACAAACACTCACTCACTCACTCACTCACGCACACAAACACTCACTCACTCACTCACTCACTCACTCACTCACACACTCTCTCACTCACTCACTCACACAAACACTCTCTCACTCACTCACTCACACAAACACTCACTCACTCACTCACACAAACACTCTCTCACTCACTCACGCACACAAACACTCACTCACATTCTCACTTACTCACTCACTCACTCATGCACACAAACACTCACTCACTCACTCACTCACTCACGCACACAAACACTCACTCACGCATACAAACACTCACTCACTCACTCACGCACACAAACACTCACTCACTCACTCACTCACTCACACACTCACTCACATTCTCACTTACTCATTCACTCACTCACTCACTCACTCACTCACTCACTCACTCACTCACACACACACTCACTCACATTCTCACTCACTCACTCACACACACACTCACTCACATTCTCACTCACTCACTCACACACTCACTCACATTCTCACTTACTCATTCACTCACTCACTCACTCACTCACTCACTCACTCACACACACACTCACTCACATTCTCACTCACTCACGCACACAAACACTCACTCACACACATTCTCACTTACTCACTCACACAAACACTCACTCACTCACTCACGCACACAAACACTCACTCACTCACTCACGCACACAAACACTCACTCACACACACACACACTCACTCTCACACACACACACACACACACACTCTCTCTCTCTCTCTCTCTCTCGATCTCTCTCTCACACACACACACACACACACACACTCACACACACACTCACACAAGGGCACACACACACACACACACACACACATACACACACTTACGCTGCTAGTCCTTCATGCCGCATGATCTTCATGGCACAATCCATCGTATTTTTATACTTATGAGCTTCCAAACCCTAAAAAACACATTTTCATTTAAACTTCCAACACTAACAATCCTTTATTTCCAAGAGAAATATACAGGTATATAATTCACTTTACAAACTTTATTTTATAAACTGCAAAAAAAAATAGTTGTACATCGTGCTATAATTGCATATGATTTGAAACAGAAGATGATTAAAATGATCATTTAAAATAAATTAATTTACTGCACATGGATCAGGAAAATAAAATGGCTGAATTAGAAATGCATTGGGTCAGTAATAGAAAAGCATAATTTGTGAGCATAAGGTAATAATAATAATACAGACAGCTTCATTGGCCCTGTCCCAATATCCGCACTTCCATACTTGTTCCCCTCAAATGTGCCTTCTCGCTAAAGGGTGCAAGACCGTAGGGTGTCCCGATCCTCTAATGGTGTTCTCCAGGGGTGATCATCAGCGCACTTAATGCACCCCTTTCACAAGTGCGCATCAGAACTCACTTTGCTATGGACTATTACCCAGAATCCTTGTAGTGTCGTGACGTTTCGAACAGCTAATTAATGGGGGAG
>JAPDVR010000015.1:41827590-41875090 GCA_026230005.1 Gila orcuttii | reverse complement strand
AATCAAACAGTCGCAGCTTGTAGATGTGGAGGAACGAGAGATTCACATCATGGATGTGCAGCTGATAAATCTGAGTGATGCTTTCATGACAATATGGACAAGAATCTCTGAGGAATGTTTAACACCTTGTTAAATCTGTGCCATGAAGAATTAAGGCAGTTCTGGAGGCAAAAGAGGGTCCGACCCGGTACTAACAAGGTGTACCTAATAAAGTGGCCGGGGAGTTCATAATGATTATAATTCAATTTTAAAATGAACATAGGCTATATATATATATATATATATATATATATATATATATAGGGCTGCACGATATTGAAGAAAAATGCGATAACTCATTAAATAATGCGATATTCGATACGATAATGCTTAAAGTGTGTAAAATAAACTTAAATTATCTTTAAAATATATTTAAAATTATATAACCTACAGTGTTTATAAGTGTTATTGTAACATCAGTGTAAAACACGGGGTTCAGGGTTTCAGGTTATCCTACATAGGTTTAGTTAACAACAGAAACTGAATAATCAAATGTAAAAATAAAACACTGCTTAGTTTTCACTGTATGAATTAAATATATCTTGATTCTTATTAAAGCTACATAAGTTATTTAGCCAAAAGCAGTGAGTGATTTTCACTTGACCTCAGTTATTGCAAGCCGTTGCGATATGCATATCGCGATATATACATTTGCGATATTTCGATAATTTCAATATATTGTGCAGCCCTACATATATATATATATATATATATATACACTACCGTTCAAAAGTTTGGGGTAAATACGATTTTTTTTTTTTTAAAGAAATTCATACTTTTCTTCAGAAAGGACGCATTAAATTGAACAAAAGTGACAGTAAAGACATTTATAATAATGCAAAATATTTCTTTTTTAATTAAATGCTTTTCTCTTGAGCTTTCAAAGAATCCTGAAAAAAATTAATCACAGTTTGCACAAAAATATGAAGCAGCACAACTGTTTTTAACTGTTATAATAATCATAAATGTTTCTTGAGCATCAAATCATCATATTAGAATGATTTCTGAAGGATCATGTGACACTGAAGACTGGAGTAATGATACTGAAAATTCAGCTTTTATCACAGGAATAAATTACACTTTACTATATATTCACATAGAAAACAGCTGTTTTACATTATAATAATATTTCACAATATTACTGGGTTTGTTTTGTATTTTTTATCAAATAAATGCAGCCTTGGTGAGCAGAAGAGACTTTTAAAAACATTTAAAAAAAATCTTACTGACCCCAAACTTTTGAACAGCAGTGTGTATATATATATATATATAATGTTTTTAATTGTGCACAACACTCCAGTATCAGCCTGTCATATTCTCTCCAGTAAATAAGACGTGGCATTTCCATCTGAAGGCTGGTTTGTGTAATTACAGACGGGTGGAGCTAAGCACACGAGCGTATATAGAGAAAAATATCACAGACATTAAAACCTGTCATTTGGTTTCAGACGAACAATTTCCAGATGGTAGTTCACCAATTACCCAGAGAACACCACACCGGATCCGCCAGCGTTCACAAAGACAGGTACAGGGAGAGATCTAATGACCAAACCTACTTTATAATTGCACTGAATCTATTCTAAGACCATCATTACAATAATGCTCTTATGCAGCACTGCAAAAACAAATTATGGCCTTGAGTTGCTTACAGTGGCATGAGCATGTGATAAAAGACAATAAATACTTTTATTCATATTATTAATTTATAAATATTAATAATAATTATAAAGAATAAAAAAACAATTGTTGTGCAAAGTTCATTTTATAATTGAATTCATCATCTTTCCAACTCGTGTTGTTTTTAAATGTGCTCTAAAAATAAATATGATTGATTGATTGATCTTTATTAATGCCTCAAGAAATTCATTAACTTAAGTGTGACATTTTCATATTCATACCCTTTGACTAAGATTCATTATCTTAAAAGTCATGGACTTGTATTATCTCCCGTCTTTCTTTGATAAGTGAGCGTCAGGGTTTGTTTGGAGGACATTGGCTGTGTGTCCTTGTGTAGATCTGACCTTTACTTTAACTAAACCAGCATATTTAATCTCCTAATGCACAAATATAACATTCATCTGAGTTTGGCTAATCTGTAGTGTGCATATATGCATAACATTTATTTATAAATATAAAACATATATATGGTCACACTGTAGTTTAGGTAGCTATTAACTACGAGTTTTGCCTCAATAAACTCTTAATTACTGCTTATTAATAGTTAGTAAGGTAGTTGTTAAATGTAAGTATTGGGTAGGATTAAGGGATGTAGAATGTAATTATTCACAATAAGGCATTAATATGTGCTTTATAAGTATAATAAACAGTCAATAACCTAGTGATATACATGCTAATAAGCAACTACTTAGTAGTGAGAATTGAATTATATATATATATATATATATATACACACACACACACACACACACACACATTATATGTATATATACTTAATGAAACTTAAAACTTAATAATGTAATGATTTATCCATTAAATAACATAATTTGACGGGTCAACAACAGCATTCGCAGGTAACGTTAAAGTAACTTTTTTGTTAGTTTATTATTTTTGTATTAGGTAATATAGGCTAATAAACCGCTGTAACTAGTTACCAAAATATCTAACTAGTACATGTAAACTGCAAAAAAACAAACAAAAAAAAAACAGTAGTTTTCTGAATATATTCATTCACACATATTCCCCGGAGAAACCAACACAAATTCAATCTTCAGTATTTTATCTCCTTTTCTAAAGCTTCTTTCGCAAGTTCAGATGAAAACAGTTCAGAAATCAACACACTTCATCGTAAATGTGTCGTGAGTTCAGTTCTGGATGAACAGTTTTTTTAATCTGTAGTTTTATGATCAAATGATGTATAACTGACCTGCCAGGATGGCTTTTCCAGGATGAGTGAGTTTGGCTTTGCTCGCAGCTCCGCGTTCACGCGTCATCTTCAGTCAAGACTCTCACGAACGCGCGCAGCACTGTTGCGTCCGAGAGCAGCTCGCGATCATAGACTGATGACATGAGACTGCTCTCGGCCAATCAGCAGTCAGATCTCACACAGGGGCGGGGCTCGTTGCTGTCTCTCTCTCTCTCTCTCTCTCTCTCTCTCTCTCTCTCTCTCTGCCACGCCCTCGAGAAGAGAAACTCGATTAAGGATCCGAACCGAATCTCAACCCTAAACTTCTCCAGCACATCATCTGACTGATAGAAAATAGCTTTAGATTGTAATGTTTGAAATAAGCATAAAAACTCAGTAGTACTGAGCTCCAAACATGCAGACATAAATACAGGTGAAACTCTGGTGAAAAATTAGAATATTGTGCAACAGTTCATGTATTTCAGTAATTCAAATTAAAAGGTGAAACTAATATATTTAGAATATATAACTATATACATATGCATGATTATACTTTTCAGAGGGCCGACATTTCTGTATTTAAAATGTTGCACATTGGACTTTTTTTATTGATTTCATGTAATATTCAAATTTTCTGAGATATTGAATTTGGGGTTTACATAAGCTGTAAGCCATAATCATCAAAATTATAACTTTTGCACTATATTCTAATTTTTTCGAGTTTCACCTGTATATAAATAAATAAATATTCAAATAAAAAACATGTGGGGGAAAATATAAAAATAAAGGAAAAAACATGTATACCATATATATATATATATATATATATATATATATATATATATATATATATATATATATATATATATATATATATGTTCACACTGTAGTTTAGGTAACTATTAACTATGACTTTTGCCTCAAACTCCTAATTACTGCTTATTAATAGTTAGGAAGGTAGTTGTTAAGTTTATGTATAGGGATATAGTGGATTATAGGGATGTAGAATATGATTATGCACAATAGGCATTATAGGTACTTAGTTATAAGTATAAGTAGTATGTGCTTTATAAGAAATAATAAACAGCCAATATCCAAGTTATATGCATGCTATTAAGCAACTAGTTAATAGTGAGAATTGGACCCTAAACTATATATATATATATATATATATATATATATATATATATATATATATTGCAGGTCTGCTGTAGCTTTTCAATTTCTGTAGGTTTGGGCTACAGCAGACCTGCAAAAAAAAAAACACTGATCACTAAATAAAGTGCAACAATCTGTTTTTCGTCTCAAGCCAGACTGTTAAATACTCAGACAAATCAGTTAAAACTGAGTGTGAACTATATAAAGCACCTACTGTTACATTATGCAATAAAATCCAATAAAAGTAAAAACCTACGATGGATTTGTATGTACCATGGTAATACCATGTTTTTGGAAATTTATGTTGCTAGTCGTAGTTTTTGGGAATTTTACAATTTTTGCTTAAGCAACCGTTTCTATGAAGTATCATGTAAATACATGAAAATACATACATAAAGATACAGTAACGAGTATCATGGTATATGAAAGTATGAATCCATCACTGTACTAGGGAATATACAATTATTTTCTGCAACATAAACATTAAATCATATCTCTGCCACTATCATGATACTGAAAGCAAAACCAATCCTAACTGTGTTTTTATCAGTGATCTTCCTGGTACGTTAAACATTGAGAAAGAACCGACATGAATGTGCAATTACACACAAACCCACATTCAACCGGAACAACACTGAACTCCAGTGACCTGAGAGACTGAGACAGACAGTCACGGCACATGAAATGTAAACTTTATTCTTGACTCTTCAATCTGAGTCACTACACAACACTTGAGCAACCCAAACATCCTCACTTTATGTGTTTTTTTTTTTTTTGCATATTGTTTTCCTAAAAAAATTAATGTCTCTTTTTACTACAACATTACACAACAGACAATGCATATGGCTCGCAGTAACACTGATGATCATGCACAACTACATTGACCTAGTAAACATGTCGCGGTGTGGGCAGCGTTAAATAAACAGATGTTCGGTTGTGATTTTCACATTGTACACCTGAAAGTTAGTACCACTTAAAATGTAAACAAAGTTAATACTGGAGAATTAAAAGGATGAGAACAAAAATAAAGAACCAAGAATTGAGTCCGTCACTAAAAACATCGTACCGTTCACTCTCACTAGTGTTCACACGAAACGGTTTGTTTTAGAGTAGTGTCGTTTATGTTTAGCATCTTTCCTCTCATCATCAGTGCGATATAGTTGATCAAATTCAAATGAAAACATAAGTTAACGAGCAGCTTGTTTGTCATGAACAACACGCGTGTTTAAGGAGCGTTTCGTGCGGCGTGTTTGTGTGATTGCTGAGATACAGTTTTCATGCTTCCTGAAAGCAGCAGTCGAGCTTCGGTGTCACAGGCACACGTTTCCCAGAATTCCTAGCGGTAGGAACTTAAGGCTGAAGGTTGAAGCCGTACACAGGAGGAGCGAATCCGTAGCTCGGGAAACCCGGCTGGGGTGTGACTGCTGTCTGACTGCCGTTCAACATCAGCTGTTGTCCTGCACACACACACACACACACACACACACACACACACACACATTTATATTAATGAATGGAAGCATTTAAGTTGATCTGTGATTGATACTACAACACAGGCACTCAGTATCAGGGCAGTTTCTCACACTGGTTTCTGTTGAATTACAATCATAGAGCTGTAGGGGAGAAAACATGCTTTATTTAAAACACTAGGGTTCAAAAGCTGGAATCTACTGCTAAAAAATAATGAAATTATCGTCCTGGCTCACAGGTCAGAGTAGTTTCTCAACGATACTGTATTGCACTGGAAATGTTGAAGCTGCATGTCATTTCAACATGCTTTCTTGCCACTAACCAATCAGATTAAAGCATGAGGACATACAGTACTTCAGCAACTGTCTATCCTAGTTTATTAAAAAATATATAATTGAATTAAAATACTAATATAATAATAATAAGATGAAATAAAGAACTGACTAAATAAATATATGCTCAATGCATAAATAAATGCACAAATAAATAAATGCATAAACAAATAAAGGCTTAATGTAGAGGTGGGCGGATCGATCATGAAGTATCGATACTTCGATACTGACGTGGTATCGAAAAGGATCGATCCTCACATAAAAATATCGATCCAAATGTGTATTTTTTTACCAGTAACACCAACACAGTTTTTTTTTACCAACACAGCCCTTTGTGTTTGAACCGCGAGAGGCGTCAGAGCTTACGGAAGTCGACTTGCGTAGGCCGTCTGCCGGAAGCTAGTTATTTTAGTCGATAAAGTTTTAAATATGGATATTTTTCTTACACGAACGCATCGCTCTACTTCAGAAGGCCTTTATTATCCCGCCAGAGCCGTGTGGAGCACTTTTATCACGGATGGATAAGCTCTGAAGGACTTCCAGAAAAATGTACCCGTTCTCTCCCATTATAAAGCTTGGAAGAGCCAGGACTTTTATCAATATAACTCCGATTGTATTCGTCTGAAAGAAGAATGTCATACACACCTAGGATGGGTGAGTAAATCATGGGCTAATTTCTTTTTAGGGTGAACTATTCCTTTAATGCATAAATAAATGCATAGACAAATAAATGCTTATTGCATAAATAGATGCATAAATAAATAAATAAATGCATAAATAAATAATATATTGCATAAATAAATAAATGCTTAACGCAAAAACAAATAAATAAATGCTTAAATAAATAAATAATATATTGCATAAACAAATGCATAAATAAATAAACGCTTAATGCAAAAACAAATAAATAAATAAATGCTTAAATAAATAAATGCATAAATAGACTTTCTAAATATAATTTCCTATATAAATATAATTTGCATTGGCATACACAATGTATACAGGTCCTTCTAAAAAAATTAGCATATTGTGATAAAGTTAATTATTTTCCATAATGTAATGATAAAAATTAAACTTTCATATATTTTAGATTCATTGCACACCAACTGAAATATTTCAGGTCTTGTATTGTTTTAATACTGATGATTTTGGCATACAGCTCATGAAAACCCCAAATTCCTGTCTCAAAAAATGTGCATATCATGAAAAGGTTCTCTAAACGAGCTATTAACCTAATCATCTGAATCAACTAATTAACTCTAAACACCTGCAAAAGATTCCTGAGGCTTTTAAAAACTCCCAGCCTGTTTCATTACTCAAAACCGCAATCATGGGTAAGACTGCCGACCTGACTGCTGTCCAGAAGGCCATCATTGACACCCTCAAGCAAGAGGGTAAGACACAGAAAGAAATTTCTGAACAAATAGGCTGTTCCCAGAGTGCTGTATCAAGGCACCTCAGTGGGAAGTCTGTGGGAAGGAAAAAGTGTGGCAAAAAACGCTGCACAACGAGAAGAGGTGACCGGACCCTGAGGAAGATTGTGGAGAAGGACCGATTCCAGACCTTGGGGGACCTGCGGAAGCAGTGGACTGAGTCTGGAGTAGAAACATCCAGAGCCACCGTGCACAGGCGTGTGCAGGAAATGGGCTACAGGTGCCGCATTCCCCAGGTCAAGCCACTTTTGAACCAGAAACAGCGGCAGAAGCGCCTGACCTGGGCTACAGAGAAGCAGCACTGGAGTACCCACAGTCAGTGATGGTCTGGGGTGCCATGTCAGCTGCTGGTGTTGGTCCACTGTGTTTTATCAAGGGCAGGGTCAATGCAGCTAGCTATCAGGAGATTTTGGAGCACTTCATGCTTCCATCTGCTGAAAAGCTTTATGGAGATGAAGATTTCATTTTTCAGCACGACCTGGCACCTGCTCACAGTGCCAAAACCACTGGTAAATGGTTTACTGACCATGGTATTACTGTGCTCAATTGGCCTGCCAACTCTCCTGACCTGAACCCCATAGAGAATCTGTGGGATATTGTGAAGAGAAAGTTGAGAGACGCAAGACCCAACACTCTGGATGAGCTTAAGGCCGCTATCGAAGCATCCTGGGCCTCCATAACACCTCAGCAGTGCCACAGGCTGATTGCCTCCATGCCACGCCGCAATTTCTTTCTGTGTTTTACCCTCTTGCTTGAGGGTGTCAATGATGGCCTTCTGGACAGCAGTCAGGTCGGCAGTCTTACCCATGATTGCGGTTTTGAGTAATGAAACAGGCTGGGAGTTTTTAAAAGCCTCAGGAATCTTTTGCAGGTGTTTAGAGTTAATTAGTTGATTCAGATGATTAGGTTAATAGCTCGTTTAGAGAAACTTTTCATGATATGCTAATTTTTTGAGACAGGAATTTTGGGTTTTCATGAGCTGTATGCCAAAATCATCAGTATTAAAACAATAAAAGACCTGAAATATTTCAGTTGGTGTGCAATGAATCTAAAATATATGAAAGTTTAATTTTTATCATTACATTATGGAAAATAATGAAATTATCACAATATGCTAATTTTTTGAGAAGGACCTGTACATGGTGTAGATTATTTCAATATTTAAATAATATGAACAGAAACATTATAAGCTGGCTTTGATGCAACAGTCAGAATTTATTCAAATATGGCCTAAACTGACATAATTCATAGCAATAAATTCACATGTACAGTATATCTGTGAATGAAATCATTATTTTTAAGAAACAGAGTCAAAAGAGCTCAAGTATCTGAGCATCACGTGTTTACCGTTATTGATTATAAGTGATAATGCGAATTTTTTTACTCATAAAAGCAAGATCAAATGAGTTAATCCTGCATTTCATAACAAGTTGAACTATTTTAAAACGCCGTCTGATGCCTGTGCACATTGGACAGACTTGATCATGACCGTACCGTAGACTATGGAGGAGGATTCGTGAGACTCGTCTTCAGACGCTCTCTTGTTCTCGTCCTCCTGCAGTTTATCCACCTGTAACAGAAGCAGGAAAGATCACGGTCAAAGAGTCACTGCGTCCTTTCATCCCAACGCCCCGTCTACACACTCATCCGCATATAAACCTCAGCTTACCAATCCATATCATCATCATCACTACATGCAAATGCCCAATAATGTCACACATGACATGCAAAAAATGCTGCATGACAAAATACTCACATTCACTTAACAATTGTTTAATGCATGATTTTCTGTAAAGCTGCTTTGAGACAGTGAAGCGTTAGAGAAACACAATGACTTGTCTTAAAAAAACACATTTTTCATATATTCGTCATTAGAATATATCATATCATAACAGCACAGTGAAACTAATGAACTCAAACTGTTTGTTTGTTGATGTTCCTCTGCTTAGTGTTTGTTCTAAACCTCTAACACTAATATTTCATTTCTGTTATGAATTCAAACAGACTCTGATGCAACATCTGCACTGAAACTGAAACATCTGCACTGAAACTGAAACATCTGCACTGAAACTGAAACATCTGCACTGAAACTGAAACATCTGCACTGAAACATCTGCACTGAAACTGAAACATCTGCACTGAAACATCTGCACTGAAACTGAAACATCTGCACTGAAACTGAAACATCTGCACTGAAACTGAAACATCTGCACTGAAACTGAAACATCTGCACTGAAACTGAAACATCTGCACTGAAACTGAAACATCTGCACTGAAACTGAAACATCTGCACTGAAACTGAAACATCTGCACTGAAACATCTGCACTGAAACTGAAACATCTGCACTGAAACTGAAACATCTGCACTGAAACATCTGCACTGAAACTGAAACATCTGCACTGAAACTGAAACATCTGCACTGAAACTGAAACATCTGCACTGAAACTGAAACATCTGCACTGAAACATCTGCACTGAAACTGAAACATCTGCACTGAAACTGAAACATCTGCACTGAAAAACAAAACTACATTTACCTGAACCTCAACATTATTCTGTGCAAGCGCTGCTAGTTCCTTCTGGACATGCAATCCTAGATGTGATTATATTAATTCATTATTAAATATTGTGGTTAATGGCGATTTATAAATGCGAAGGGTTCTGTTTGTAAAACAGAAATATATAATTAGCCTACTGTATAATATTTGATAGACCTCTTAATGATGAACATGATCTGATAAACCTGTCACACACTCAATCTCCTCCAGTCCTTCTGTCTCTGATCACTGACACTCTTTTCACGAGTCTTTCTGTGTCAAATCTGCTCTGATTTATATAAAGTAAATGCAAGAATAACTTTGATATTGTTAGTAATATATAGTAATATCATCATTTATAATAAAAATCATGAGTATCAAATTTGATCATCAGGCTTTTGAGAAAGGTTTATTTGTTCATCTCTCAATCATCAATGTATTGCATTGCTTTTTTTCTAACATTGCTTAGTTGGGGACATTTAATTTGATATTTAACAATATTATTATAACATTATTTTCCTGTTATCTCTGCAAAGCTGCTTTGAAACAATCTGCATTGTAAAAAGCGCTATATAAATAAAAGTGACTTGACTTGACTATTGCAGTGCATTATATGTTTTAAAACTACAGATCATCAAACTAAGCATTTAAATATAATCTTACTAAGACATATTATTGGCAGATGTTGATATGTATATGCATTTTATGTAAGCATCTGCTATACTTTTATAAAGATCTCATTCATTTACACTACAATCCATCTGAAAATCTTACTTTTTCCCCATATAAATATCAGCATCTGCAGCAAATTGCATATTTTTGCTCAGTTTGTGCCTTTGAATAAAATGGAGCTGTTTTTTCCTCCTTGAGCATGAGCTCCATATTCATACTTTTTCATACTGCCATACAATGCATCAAATATGATACTCAACAAAAAAACACATATGCATTTTTTTAAATTGCCTAAAGGTTAAATAAACAGTTCCGTTTAAAAAAAACAACAACTATATCACGTCAGGCTTTCCCAGGTTAAATCTAGTGATATATTGCCATCTGCAGGTCAAACTGACGTCCTGCGCCTTTAAAGACACACTGCAGACCCTGCCGGATGTTATATTGATGAATACTCAGTTTGGTTTGTAAAGGTCATGTTGTGGTGTGAGGACTGAACCAGCGAACCACTTTACATTTGAATAATTCATCTGAATAATCCTCTTTCTCACAAACAAACAAACAAACAAACAGGCTCATTAGAGCTACAGAGCAGTGCATTGTGGGTAATCAAGCAAACTATTGAGGAACCTGCTCTAAAAGAGTGCAGCATCTGAACTCTACATGCGCTAATATAATATCTACTACAGAAAGAGACAGAACGGGTCAGAGACCTTCACCTGCCCGGATAACTCATCCACCTGAGGAGAGGAAACTCGTGCGCTTTAATACACAATCACAACACGTCTGAAAGAAGGACTGATGATCATGTATTCACTCAGTATTTACAGTTTGTTCATTTTGAACAAACAAAAGTTACATATTGTACGTTTATCTACATGAGGCTATTATATTTTCTCATATCTACTCTATCAGATTATATCATTTAATTTATGCAATCAGAACAATATTTTTCAAGCACTAAAATATTAAGGGTTTCATTTAGGGTGCCAGCATTTCATTGAACAAATAAATTACAAAACACTAATTTATATAAGCATAATGATAAACAGCAGCATTTGACTAAACTGTAACACTTTACAATAAGATCTCATTTGTTAACATTAACTTACATGAATAACAATGAATAATGTATTTTGTAAAGCATTTATTAGTCTAATAAAAATCTAATTGTTAATTGTTTGTTTATATTAGATCACAGCGTTACTAACTAATGTTGAAATGAACATTAACTAATATTAATAAATGCTGTTAGTTCATTGTTAGTTCATGTTAACTAATACAGTTAACTAATGTTAACAAATAAAATCATACTGTAAAATGTTACAAACTAAATATTTTACAATTGTCAAAAAAAACTAAAACAATGCTGAATATGGATTCAAATTAACATAAATCTGGGTAACACTATACAATAAAGACCCATTAGTTTACATTAGTTAACGCATTAACTAACAATGAGCAATACATTTGTAATAGTATTTAATAATCTTTGTTAATGTTAGTTAATACAACAGCTCAGGTCCATTAAATAATACTAACTTTTGATTTTAATAATGAATTAGTAAATGTTGAAATTAACATAAACTAAGATGAATAAGATTAATAAATTAATACAATTGCTAGTTAAAATGTAGTTAACTAATGTCAACAAATGAAACCTTATTGTAAAGTGTTCCCCAAAACAGCAACAATTTACAATAAGGTCTCATATATTAACATTAGTAAATGTATTAACTAACATGAACTTACAATGAGCAATACATTTGTTACAGTATTTATTAATCATTGTTAATGTTAGTTAATGAAAATCCAGCTGATCATTGTTTGTTCATGTTAGTTTACAGTGCATTAACTAATGTTAACAAATACAACCTTTAATTTGATAATGTATTACTAAATGTTGAAATTAATATGAACTAAGATTATTAAATGCTGAAGAAGTATTGCTCATTCTTAGTTCATATTAATGTTAACTAAAGAAACTTTTTGTAAAGTGTTACCAACATATAAATATGGCCTTCTTGCTGTTCAGAAAATCTTGTGGGTGAAGTAAAATAGATATTATTTCTAAAAATACACTATTGTTCCAGTACGTATAAGAGAAGAGTCAGACAAATGTTCTGCTGCTCCTGAAAGTGTTTATATAAAACATTAAATATACAGTTGCTGAAATGGCCTGTTGATATTAAGGGTCAGAAATGAGGAGGACAAAAGGTCATGTGAAACCTTGACTAATGTTATACAGTAAGTGGACTTACAATAGAAGTATATGAGCCATGATCCAGCTGTGTGTGTGTGTGTGTGTTTCATACGCACCTTGCTCAGGTACTCCCTCATCACCTGAATGAAGTACGGCATGGCGAAGTCCATGAGTCCGTGTTTCCAGGCCAGTTCCAGGACCCCGTCAGGAGCCAGAAGATCATATGAGCTGAAGAGACACGCAGCGAAACACTCGCGCTTTCCCTCTTTAACAAACCAGCGCAAGAGATCCTGAGCCTGAGCGCCGTCCTGAGACTCGGCCGCAAACTGCATCGCATCCTGACACACACACACACACACACACACACACAGGGAAACGTGTCAAGCCCTGACATATATGCTGTAATAATTCTGTTCAAGAAAGGAAGTCATACGGTTTTGTATACGTGAGAGAAGGCAAGTAAATAATGAAAGAATTATTTCTCTACAGACACAGCAGCAAAAAAAAACATTTATTTATGAAAGTTATGAAAAAATAGCCACTTAATTAAAAAATTTTAATGAAAAAATATTACAAAAAAATGTTTTGTTTCCTTTACAGACACAAAAAAATCAAAAAGAGGGTGGAAAATAGTCATTAAATTAATTTGAAAAAACTATGAAAAAAAACAACAACAAAATGTAACATTTCAGTATATGTTACATTTATTCATTATGGTATTTATTAATAAAGACAGAATTTTCATTTCTGGGTAAATCATTCCTCTATATAAACAAAAAAACAAAAAAAGAAGGTGGAAGATCATTTATTATTTAAATTATTATTAATATAATTCTTAATATAATTGTCTAACAAATATTTAAATCAAATTTTTAATAAAGCATAAAAGACTAAACAAATAAATAACCATAATAATAATAATAATAAAAAAATCTGAAACCTAGTGTCTTGCATAATGTTAAATGTGTGAGTTAAATGAAAATAAAATGAAAACCATAAAAATTGTTGCTTAAAATAAAAGAAATATTAACTGAAATAAAATAAAATATAAAAAAAATTTAAACTTGTTTTATTTCAGCAATAGTTGCCAAAGCAACATTTCTCATTTTAATTTAGTTTAACTTGATGTGCTAAAAATGACTAAAACTACAACTTATAAAAACATAAACTACAAAAATACTACAACTTCAACTAAAATGTTAATAAAAATAATATAAAAATGAAAACTAATTCATACATATTTATATATGTTGTTATTCTCTGTCGGAGTGATGTGAGACTGTGTTTGTACCTTGTAAAGCTTGTCTTTCTTGCACAGCTGTATGCTTTGAGCCCAGCGCTGGTTGCTCTTGTACAGATACGCAGCGATGCGTCTGAACTCAATGAGCTCGTGTGTCTCCAGTCTCTGAGCCAGAGCGATGGAGTCGAAGCTATCGTACGCGTCGATGGAGGCGCGCAGACCCTGAGGACAACAGAGAACACGCTTCACATCACTGCAATCTCATGAAGAAGAGATGGAGAAGACGAGTGTGTGTACCTGATAGTCCTCCTCCTCCGTCAGCAGGGCGTTGAGCGCTTCATTCACGGCTCGGTTATTGTGGCTTTGCACTGATCTGAGATACGGTTTAACCAGTCGTAACTGATTCACCTGTGAACACACACGACTGTCATAAAGCAGGCTTATACTTCACTACAGTTTACACTATTAAAATCACTTCAGAAATACAGCTGAAATAAAACAAAAATGTTACATGAAAAACATTAGAAATGTTGTCTTGGAAACTAACTGAAATAAAAGAGGTTGAAGTTCTAATAGTTATTAAAATTAAAAGTGAAATAATATTTAAGTAAATGCAAAATAGAACTATTTAAAAGACACTACTAAAAATGATAAAAGCTCAAAATAAAATTACTAAAAGTTAAACTAAAATTAAAATGAAAACTGAAAATATGAAAATATTTCAAAATATGAATAAATACTTCAATACCATATAAATAATACTAAAATAATATATTATATATATATAATTACTCTACATGTTCAATTAAACCATCAAAATACGACGAAAATATTTTATATTTTTTGAATATTTTAAATGTGAGGGAAGAACAAAACATTAAACTTGGTATTTATCTGACAAAATTATTTGACAAAAAAAAAGGAAACCTACAACTACCAGGTTTTATTTTACTATACAAAAAAATTGCATGAGAAAACAATCTCAAAGGAAAAAGCATACATTGACTACATAATGATGAGTTATTAATATTGTGTCGGTTCTCTCTTGTTTTTGCATGTGTTCATCATTTCTTTGTATGACACACTGGCCAAAAATGTATTATGTCCCACAATTTGATACGTTTCATTGCATTACTACCACAAATAAAACAATCAACTCCAATCACAACTATGCAAAATGCTTACAAAATCTTTAAAATATGTTTGAATATTTGATGAAGATGTAAATTTTTCTAGACCGGACATAATGTTTGGCACTAATATATATATATATATATATATATATATATATGACGTACCCTGCTGAAGAAGCTGACGGCTCTGCTGTGGTCCAGTCGAGGAGTGAGAACAGACAGCAGATCATTGAGCAACAGCGGCTTATAGTCCAGATAAAACTGCAGAGATTTATAATACAGCTCCACATTCGCCACCTTCATGAGAGAGACGAGTGAACAGAAGAAAAAATACACAATGATAAAGGACACTGATTCTCCTCATAAAAAGACCACAGTAATCTCACATGTGTCTCCTATAGAGTTTCAGAAAACATCTCAATGTCTCAATCAGCTTATGCAAACATTTCTCATCAAATGCACAATCATTCGACAGATGAAACTCGAAAAATTAGAATATTGTGCAACAGTTCATGTATTTCAGTAATTCAAATTAAAAGGTGAAACTAATACATTTAGTATATATAACTATATACATATGCATGATTATACTTTTCAGAGGGCCGACATTTCTGTATTTAAAATTCTTTTTTTTTATTGATTTCATGTAATATTCTAATTTTCTGAGATTTTGAATTTGGGTTTTTCATAAGCTGTAAGCCATAATAATCAAAATGATAACTTTTGCACAATATTCTTTCGAAAATTTTTCGAGTTTCACCTGCATAGCTTTTTACTGCATGACAACTACTGACTCATTTGGGAGAAACATCTGAGACAAAGTAGATACTTAACTGAGCATAACTCCATTAAACCATGAAAGAGCAACATTTCATCAAAGTGTGTGTTTGTTCATTTACATGCACATTTATGCCCTGACCGTGACGTTGCTCTATAGTTCGATCTACAGGATTTATTCTGAGTCACCTTGCTGATGAGCTCTTTGAAGGAAGCGTCTCTCCAGGCGTCTGTCGGGTGTTTCATCATCGTTAGGATGGCATTGTCAAACTCCTCGTATTTATCGTACAGGAGCACAAGCTCCGCCCACAGATGAGCCTGTTCAGCCGCTCGTAACACCTGACCAATCACAAGACAGCATACCATAAACACCTGACCTACAGTACATAAAGCATGACTTTACAACACAATTCATATATTATCACACATATAAAATAAGAAAAAATATAATAATTACAATAAAATATAATATATTTTATAAAATAAATTAATAAATAATATCTTATGAAGGATCATGTGACACTGAAGACTGAAGTAATGATGCTGAAAATTTAATCACAGGAATAAATTACATTTTACTATATATATTCAGATAAAAAAACGCTATTTTAAACTGTTTAATCAGTTTTTCCTGTATTTTTGATCAAATAAATGCAGTCTTGGTGAGCAGAAGAGACTTCTTTCTAAATCATTAGGATCTTGACTTTCTGACACCAATCTTTTGAGCAGTAGTGTAGATATAATAGGCAAACCAAAATGTAAGATTCAAACGTTACAATATTAAAACATTTTAAAAAAAGGAAATGGAAAAGAAAATGTGATGTTCCTGCAATGCTAATGTTGAGGCTTGGATAACCGACTGGATACTTAAAAATATTGCTTTGAAAGTTTTTCATTCATGCATAAGCCAGACGCTTTTATCCAAAGCGACTTGCATTGCATTCAAGGTTTACATTTGATCAGTTCATGCATTTCCTGGGAATCGAACCCATGATCTTGCTCTACTACAGGACGATTTCTTCAGCCCACACTTTGAGAAACGCGTCACCTTGGGGATGTTGACTCGAGACCAGAAGAGCTCCAGATGTTCCCTCATCCTCTGGGGTTTGTATTTGGAGTAGAGGATGGCCAGCTCCGTGAACATGCCCATGTGAGCGCGCTCCAAGCCTAACGCCGCCTCCAACAGCACGATCAGCTCCTCGAAATACCCACGATCCTGAGACACACAGAAGACGTCAAATAACCTGCACTGATGTGATCAATTTAATTCCTCCTTGATGAATAAAAGTATTGATTTATTTTATTTATTTCCCCCAAAAAATAAAATAAAAATTCTTACTGACCCCAAAGTTTTAAACGGTAGTGTTTAATGTTACAAAAGTTTATATATCAGATAAATGCTGTTCTGAATCCTGAAAAAAAGAATCCTGAAATAAAGATGTAAATAACTGTTTTCAACATTGATAATAATCATAAATGTTTCTTGAGCATCAAATCATCATATTAGAATGATTTCTGAAGGATCATGTGACACTGAAGACTGGAGTAATGATGCTGAAAATTCAGCTTTGATCACAGGAATAAATTACAATTTACTATATATTCACATAGAAAACAGCTGACTGAGGTGATGATGATGATGATGATGATGAAGGTCGTTCACCTGATAGTAGTTAATGAGTTCCTCCAGTTCATCAGCATGAGTGACGATGTGAAGGCCAGAGATCTGCGCTAACCGAAACTCCTCTCCATCCACACACGCAAAACACACCTAAACACCAAAAATAAACTTTACATGACTATTGTGATTTCAGTGAGGACAGAATAATGACAGGACGCTACAAATGAGCTGTGCATGACAAGGTGCCGCAGGAAACAGTTTAGATTAACAATTCATATTTTTTATGGAATATTTTTATTATAAATGAGAAGCTTTTCATATTATAGAATTATATCAAATTCTATATCAAATTATAGAAGCTTTTCAGCAATCAAAGCCATTAAAGTCACTATGAAATCAAAATGGACAATTCATATTATTTATGGATTATTGCAGTTTTTATTATAAATGAGTTATCTGTGCACATCATTATTGTTTTAAATTCATGTTTCTGGCAATCTTGAATCTGAATAAGTTCCTCTTGCAGAATCTCTTCTCTTCTCTGATGATGTGGGCGGGGAAACCTGTCACTCACATGAGATCAGCCAATAGCAAACCACAACCATCCAATCAATTCCCCACAAACAAAATCAAGCCCCGCCCACATTTGTTCTTGTTCCAGAAGCGTTTCCCTCGGATATACGGCATAATAGAGGATATGCATTGACGTCACTTTCCCGCTGGATCACACACACACTCCCTCAGCCGGACTGAGTGGCAGAAGAGCTGCTGCGTGACTGGAGTTAATAGAGGAAACTGTGAAAACGAGAGTAAAACGAGGGATTATTCGTTTAAACTAAAACGGTTGGACTCGATATAAAGTTCCTTACAACTTACCAAACATCCAGTGATACATGGATATTGACATGCAGACACGAAATCGTGTTTCCTGACATGTATATGCGCCTGATTTCAACACCGGGTAAAAACATAAAGCAATTTGCCTGTGAACGCTTTATATAAATACAATATAGGTCTAAATCCATGTGATTACTCATATCAATGTCATATATATCATCATATCGTCCAGCCCTAAAACTTTTCAGCGTTTTTTAAAATCATCCAATTATGCAGAATATAAGATTGTAAATATTTAATAGATGAGTTGTCAATACAACATATAACAATACAATATGTAGGGGATGATTTTACCCCTAAATTCAGCATATTGACACAAAATAATAACTTTAAAAATCCACCTTTTGCTACCTGGACTCCAGTTGTTTCTGTGAATCTCAGCGATCCATTTGCTTCTCTGTTCTTTATCTTTCGGCAATCTGTAAAAATATACCTCAGATTTTTTGTCAAATCTAGTTGTACAGTCAATCTCAAAGCTCTTTCCCGTTTTAAATGTGTTTTGTCTTTTTTCACGGCATTCACGCTGAAAACTAATCCTGACGCTCAGTCTTTCTGCCACTCAGTGTGTGTGACCGCAGTCACTCCGGCCGACGGTGACGTCACACACATACACACTATAAGGAAGAAAAGACTAGTGCAACTTCTGTTTCATGCCACTTTAAAGACACTTGTGTGATAATCTCACCTCTTTCCATGTGCGAGTGCAGCTGGCCTTGCGTGCGCTGTCGACGGCCGCCTGAAACTCTCCGAGGTGAACGAGCGTAGACGCCAGACGAGCGAAATTAGACACATTATTAAAGAGCAGACGGGCGGCTTCAAACATGCAGTCTTCATAACACCTCTCGCCAACCTACAGAGACAAACATGTTTCTGGACACACTGAAAATAACAGATCTCAAAACACACGCTCTGCTATCATAATCATATGTGCACTGTAATGTGGAGTTAAAATATATTATAGATTAATAGATGGACAATAGATACAGTAGGTCAAAGTTTAAATTCTTAAAAGACAATTTATTACGGTTTGCATGAGGGATGCACCAAAAATTAAGTCAAAGGGATCAAAGAGAAAATAGGCCAAATATATATTTATGTACACACAATATTTTCTCATGCTTTCGATTCAATAATATATTATATATTAAGTTGTGTGAAGATATATACCGTAATATTAATTAATATTGTTATTTGTACAGATTTTATTACTTTAAACCGTGTGTAAAGACATGCTCAACAAGAAATACAATACTGTTAATGTGTATTACTACAGGATGTATTTAATACAGTATATTTAATAATGTTATAAATATATATATTATTATTATTAAATATACTGTATTTATGTATATTTATAATCTGTATTTGTATATATATATATGATTATGATATAATTTATTGTAAATGTATTTAATATTACTACAGATACATTTACTATATATTTATTTAATTAAAAAAATAATTATATATATGTACAGTATATGTATCAAATATTATTACATTTTCCATTGTTTAATGGTATTCTAAACAAGAAACAGTATGATGTTGAAATATTTTTATAGGCTAGTTATTCCACACAAAAAAACAAACAAAAAAATGTTCGCTTTGAAGAATATTTATTTTGGTGCATCGCTAGATTGCATGTGTAAAGCTGCGTACCTGCTGTATGTGAGCGTTGTTCGGGCCGTTGATAAAGTCCTCCAGTTCAGTGAGACGGTTTGTTTTAGCCAGCGCAAAGATGAGCTCCGTCTCGACGTAAGACTCTCTGGCTTTACTTCTCGCCATTTGAAGAAACTTCACCAGATCCTCCCAGTTACCTATTAAAACAGACATTTATTATAGGATATTTATTCTGTGATATAATGAAGGTACATCATAAAATACATGATTTTCCATGACATTTAAAAGAGAGTTTGATGTACTATGTGAAAAAGTATAACATTTACGACTCAAAATATCCGCCCTACTCATGAAACACTACATTTGGACTGTTTTTAGTTGAAGTAAATTTGACTAACATTTTAAGTGGACTGAAAGGAAAATATAAAATGCAACAAAAAGTGTAGAAAATTGCACATTTAATAAATCAGCATCAGTATAATAATGAGACTGCATTTACAGCAACGTATAAACACATATCAGATTGATGTGCAGCATATTATAGAAGCTTTTCAGCAATCAAAGCCATTAAAGTCACCATGAAATCAAAATGGACAATTCATATTATTTATGGATTATTGCAGTTTTTATTATAAATGATTTATCCGTGCACATTATTATTGTTTTAAATTCATGTTCCTGGTAATCTTGAATCAGAATAAGTTCCTCTTGCAGAATCTCTTCTCTTCTCTGATGATGTGGGCGGGGCAACCTGTCACTCACATGAGATCAGCCAATAGCAAACCACAACCATCCAATCAATTCCACACAGACTAAATCAAGCCCCGCCCACATTTGTTCTTGTTCCAGAAGCGTTTCCCTCAGATATACGGCATAATAGAGAAGAAAAGACGTCAGTTTCATGCTTTAAAGTGGTTTTAGGACAGATCATCTCACCGTTCTTACTGGCGGCATCCACCACCTCCATGTACGCCGACGGTTCTCCTGCTTTGATGTACGAGTCGATGGCTTCTTTAACCAGATCTCTCTGAAGCTGAGCCTGAGCGAGCTGACCCCACACCGAACCCTCACCGCACCGCTCAGCAAACTCATACGCCCGGTCCAGATTCCCGATGTGCTCGATCAGAACCTGCGCGAGACAACAAGCACGACGTCAATCCAGACGGCTGTGTGCCGGCGATCGTGTGATCGTGTATCTGTGTACCTGTATCGCTGAGGTGTTGACGTCAAACTTCTTAAAGATGGAGAACGCCTCTTCGTACAGCTCGTTGCTGATGGCGATGTTAGCGATGTCAGGAGCGTCGTAATTGTCCAGACGGTTGATGTATTCCATGACCCGCGTACGGTCCGCTTTAATGGCCGTCAGTATCAGCAGGTTCTGCAGGTTTCTGATGCATAAAGACATGTTTACAGTCAACATTCAAAGTATATTTTGCATAATCGACATCAGCAAGCTAGATCAATCCCATTATAATTAGGGCTGGGCAAGTTAACGCGTTATTATCGCGTTAACGCATTTATTAATTAATGCCGACAATTTTTTTATCGCACGTTAACGCAGTTTTTTTATTATTATTTTGAAAGTCCGTTGCTCACTGGCTCTGAATAAACATAGGCCTACAGTCAAACCATGATCACAGGAGGGGTGGGATGTTGGTCAGCCAGCAAATAACCCACCCAAACAAGCAGTGGAGAGAGGCAGGTTCTCTCTGGTGAACAGTTAAAGGGTTGCGCTCCGCGAGTGAATGACAGGCGCTCTATGGATATTACCTATAAAACCTATAGATAATAACTATTTAGATTCTGGAAACTCACTAACAGCGAGCCGAGGATCAGTCTCTTTTCTAATGATTTGTTTTGCGCGTCCTTTATAAAAAGTTATAGACAATTCAACTTCGGCAACGAGCGGGCGCGTGCGTGAGGCGAGCATGACCGCAACAGTTTCACAGGAACGCACCCGCTTGTCGCTGCACCTTGTGCTCGACCACTACACCTCACTCTTGGCTGCTTTATACTTATGCGTCGGACTTACGCCGAAGACTATACGCTATAGACTACGCGTTGGTTTTCATTTATATCTCTGCGTCGTTGTCCGCGTTGACGTGCAATTACACATGCAGAGGGAGCATGTGAAACCCGGGGAGCGGTTGTAGCAATCACAGCGCTTGCGGTACACGTAGAATTGACGTTACATTTTTGGAGAGGTGCACGTCAGGGTACGCCGAAGTGTAAGCGCGCTACACAGCCACGGCGTGAGTATAAAGTATAAATTGTTTTTTTACTCTGTTTAATGTAATCTTACGTGGGAAACCATGGCATGACCAAACCTAAGCTAGGCCTACTATAAGTAACGTTGGTCGACTTATATCTGTAGTAGTGATCATGACCTCTGACTACTACATAGACTGTTTCTGCTGCTCCCTGATAAAAGATACCTGTTGATACCTGTTCCGAAAAAAAACAAGAAAACTGGACTCGTTTTAACAAACTAGATAAAAGGTAATGCCCTGGCAGTGGCAAATAGCTTTGTTTAAATATTTGATTACATTAATGTTTAAGTTGAGATTTGAGATTACTGTGTAAAGGGAATACTGCTGGTATAAAAGCACCTTATTTGTTTAAAGTTATTGCACTTTTGTGTATATAGCAGTACATTTAAATCAAAAGTGCGCAATACACTACTTTAGAAGTCATTATTCAATTTTGCGCATAACAATGCGATTAATCGCGATTAATCGCAAGAAAATCATGCGATTAATCGCGATTAAAAATT
Organism: Gila orcuttii; assembly: GCA_026230005.1. Lineage (NCBI taxonomy): Eukaryota > Metazoa > Chordata > Actinopteri > Cypriniformes > Leuciscidae > Gila > Gila orcuttii. The sequence continues at coordinate 41,852,322 of JAPDVR010000015.1, read as the reverse complement.
TTAATCGTTGCCCAGCACTAATTATAATATAACATATATTAGAATATCTACATGTATTCATTTAGCAGATGCTTTTATCCAAAGCTTCTTACAAATGAGGGATGTCATTAATCTTATTTAAATAAAAAAATAAAATAGATTCCTTCTATTATGATAATATAATATAACAATAATATAATAATTTACATTTATTCATTTAACAGATGCTTTTATTCACAGCACTTACAAATGAGGAAAAAAACAATGAATCTAATTGAATGTATTATAAACGTAATAATATAATATAATAACAATGTAATGTATTACATTTATTCTTTTAGCAGATGTTTTTATTCAAAGCTACTTGCAAATTAAAAATACAAAAAAGCTATTAATCAGCTAATAACATATAATATAATATAATTAGTGCTGTCAATTAATCACAATTAATTACAATTAATCACATCTAACATAAAAGTTTGTGTTTATATCAAATATGTGTGTGTATATATTATTATATTAATATATGGTATATTATACTGTACATATGTGTGTGTGTGTGTGTGTGTGTGTGTGTGTGTGTGTGACAGTCTCTACATACAGTATATATAAACATATATATTATATAAACACAAAAATATTCAGTCAGTCAGGAATTTATCAGTATTTGTCAAAATACAAATATTTAACTTACACATTTCTTTAGATTTTTGCTATGTACTTTATTCATTATATATTTAATTCTGACCATTACATAAAAATGTCAGCTTGTCTCCAGCATAACATGAATGAAAGATCAAGCGGTGCGACACATGACATTAGTCACTTCCTGTGTGACTGACCTGTGTTCACTAAATATGGAGTTCTCCAGAACTATTTTCTCCAGGAGTTCTATGAGCTCATTGGGCAAATCTGCCGTCATGAACGCCTTCACCGTCACAGACACTTCTTCAGGATCCTGCGTCTCAGGTAGAGCGGTCTGAACCACCTGTGCACACAATCCTCATCATCACTGGGTGAAATAACCACACGTTTTTTAAATATGCTAACAGTTACCAACAAGAACAAATTATTCAAGATAACTTTTAGCAAGTAAAATTATTGGTATCCCTACTCCTAATTTATCGGATAGTGTCTCTACATTCACGTTGCGAAAGGCACAAAAAAATCGACCCAGACCACCCACCCCATAAATATTGAAGTGTAGAAAGGCCAGGTATAGGAAGAGTTTTGTTCCTGTATCTATACGAGCTCTAAATACATAGGAAATATATAGGAAATCGGCCATTGACACATCACTAATGCTCTCTTTGTTGATGTTGTTGTTGTTTTTTATGATGTCAGTGACTATTTTTGATTGTATTGTGATATGTTTATAATTTAACATGTTTGTGTTATGTACGCATCTGCGGTGGAAACAAATTTCCTCTCGAGGACAAATAAAAAATATTTATCTATTTATCCTATGAAAAATATATATATTCACCTATATATGAATGATCAATATATGAAATGGTTTAACAGTACAGTATATTTGAAAATATACAGAATATAATATTGTGTTAATATATTACAATATATTGAACAATACATAAGGAATTACCGCTTTTCATATATTGAAAAATATGTGACAATATATTTACTAATATATCATAATATATGTAATTTTATATTCAGTAATACAATTCATAATATATAGATATGTGATCAGATATGGTACTGCATGTGTAATATATATTGCAAATATATATACTCATGCAGCATAAACACGCATATATAGAGAAATATATAATGCAATATATTTCTTATATTTTTTTATTATTTACACTATAAATGTTTCATATTTTCATGCTAACAAAAGCAGAAGCACAACTGCATGTACTAAAGCATTTAGCCAAGAGATTATCAATGTTTTGAGGATTAAACAGCCATTACCTTTACTTTTACTAAATAAAGTAATTATGGTCTTAATAGTTTTAGTTTTAACCTCACCACAGGCTCTACACTTCAGCACAAGCGTGACCCCAAAAACTCACACATACCAGAAAACCTTTTAAAATCCAAAATAATAGAACATTAAACACTAACAAATCTCCTCCAATATTAATTTTGAGCAAAACACAATAAATAACACTTAATTTGAACATTTTCTCTCCTTTAACAGTCAGAAGCAAAGCATGCTGGGAACTAGAAATCTAGAAATCTGTGAGAAAACTCATTCCGTGAATGTGTGTATATATTGTATATGTGTGAACATACATTTACATTTATATGGGAACACCTATATGCAATATATTTACATAATAAAGGATAAAACTTTGTGAATATTACATGTAATGCTATTTTTGTCTTAATTTATGTATGAATATATAGCCATACATGGTCAATGCATATATTGCAGTATATAAGCACTAGTTTCCCATGGAAATGTTTTATGCAATACATCGCATTATATTTAGCAGTTTATTCCCATATGTTGTTCCGTCAGGGTGATGTTTGCAGATGTTGGGGTGGGACTCTTGCCTGATCGATCAGTGGCCGTCTGTAGGGGTTCGTCTCCTGCAAAACCTCCGCCCACAGATCCGGATCTTTCCGACGCACCAGGTACCGAGACTCGCTTTTAAACAAGGAGTTTTCATTGCACACCTACAAGAGAGTTATGCATTATAAACAGTGTTGGGGGAAACGCATTACAAGTAACTCGAGTAACGTAATCAGATTACTTTTTCAAGTAACTAGTAAAGCAATGCATTACTTTCAAAATTTACAACAAAATATCTCACTTTTTCAAATAAGTAACGCAAGTTACTTTGTTTTCCCATTTATTGACTGACAGCTCTCTTGTCCCAATGTTGAGAAAAATCATAAGTGCAGAGGCGTTGTGAATAAACATGATGGTTATTGTAGTTCTAGACTAAATGTGAGCGTGCATTTACTCATCTCACTTGCACCAAAAAGATTCAGTATTCCTCAAAATGAATAAAATCAGTCAAATGCACAATCAGACTATGCAAACATTCAATAATTACATATGTTAAATAAAACAAATATTTTCATGCATTTAATCTCACTTTACTTGCAGCTGAAGCAAAAATGACTTTATATTTTTAGTTTTTCTCGGTAGTGTTCATAGATATATACACTAGATGTCGCCTTGGGGTTCTAAGCTTGTGTCAAAACGGCCGCCATCTTGGGACAGGGGTCTTGTCATAGTAAGTAGCTGGGTAACGCTGAATTCATGGATGATGCCGGACTTTTGTGCTGCGTATGGATGTTCACACGAACGAAATCTAAAAACCAGACAGCAAGGGATTACATTTCACAGGAATGTGAAATTTTGTAAATTTTTTTAAATTTCTCTGGACTCTATAATAAATACATGTCTGACAGTTGGTACGAACCAAAACAACTAGAAAATCGCATTCATGACGATTTATGGTGATTTTATTTCCGTTAGACCTTTTCCTACATTGACGCTGATGCATTAAAGAGGAGGGGCTTCCCTGTTCCATGATGGCGGCTCTATTGACGCATTCGTTCCAATGAACTGCCGTAGCAAAGGCGAAATCTAGTGTATATATATCTATGGATGGTCTTAAACTTTTTTCTTCTGTTATCCAGAATATCAGCACAGCTGAAAGGTTTGTTTGAGCGGCGCCCTCTACTGAACATGCGTGAATCTGCACTTCCTTCAGCCTGACGATTATTATTTCACTTTTGGTGTGAAAGGGTCTTTACATTTGTCCAAAAATAGCACTTTTTTTGTTATAAAACACCCAGACCAGGTGAGAAAAAGTAATATAACGCATTACTTTTCTTAAAAAATAACTAAGTAACGCAATTAGTTACTTTTTAAGGGAGTAACGCAATATTGTAATGCATTACTTTTCAAAGTAACTTTCCCCAACACTGATTATAAAGGACATTTATCTATGCAGAGAAGTTTCCTGCTGGATGGATGTGAACCTGTATGAGCTCCAGGTCACACTGTCCTCTCTCATAGGACACGAACGCCAGGTGCGGGTCTCTCTTCTCGCAGTATCGGCCCACGCTGGCGCTGTCGTAGTGCAGGTTCTCTCGGAGGAAGCGCTCAGGACTGTTGTTACTGTCTATGTAGATCTTCATCAAGGCATTGTGGGTAGCAGGTTCTACACAGCCATCCTGAACTCGAGATTCCAGCCAGGACAAGAGCAGCTTCAGGCTGGAGACAACGAGCACAGAGACACGGATCTGTCAAACATGTTTTATCTTAATCAATATATTTTTATTAAATATAAGTTTTTTTCTTTCTGATGATTATGATGATTTTGATATCTGAATTTGATATCTGAATTAAGAGTCATTTTTAACTCTTAAATGCATGATTTCATATATAATGTTTTTATTGTAGATATAGTCAATACATTTTATATTAATATATACATTTTTATTTTAGATATATTACATTCATTTTATATTAATATTAAAAAAATTTTTTAGATATAGTAAATGTTATATTCTTACTTTACTTACTTTATACTTTGATATAGACAACATGATATAGATATTGTAGATTCATTTTATATTAATATATCTTTTTTTATTTTAATATATAGTAAATTTATTTTATATTAATATATAAGTTTTTATTTTAGATAGTGGATTCATTTTATATTAAAATATACTTTATTTTTTAGAAATAGCAGATTCATTTGATGTTAATAATTACATTTTATTTATGGTAGATTTGGATCTTATAGAGTAGATTCAGAGTATTTAATGCAAGAAATACAGTAAATATATCTATCAAAAAAATAATGAAGGGATGTTTTTATTTTGTAATTTATGATCAAATATTTATGATACATTGAATAGTTACAATATAGTTCATTTCATTGGTAATATATTTTCAATTGATCTAAATACTAAATTTAAATACTATTTAACTGTTTAAATACTGATAATTCTATGTTAAATACATATTATATGATATTATGTTATTATTATATTTAATATATTATAAATATTCTTAAATTTCATAAATATGCAATGCATCTAATGACTTTTTACATATTATATTTATAAATATTCTTAAATTTTATAAATATGCAATGCATCTAATGACTTTTTACATAAACTGCTATAAAAAAAATATTTTTCATGTGAAAATGCATGTTTTAATCTTGAGAAGAGGAAGGATAGGACAGGTTGTACCGGTTTCTTTTCTCCACTTCCTCCACCAGCTGGTCGGTGCTGAAATCTCCTCGTACGGCCAGGATCAGACTCTTAATGGTGTCCTCGGAGCAGTCGACATCCAGCAGACCCCCGACCACCACCGGCAGCCGGCTGGGATTCACCTGCACATTAGCTCTGCACTGTTAATCGCAATGAAACCGCACGTGATTTGGCAAAGGCTGTGATTATTTTATGTGCAGTTTGTCAGTGCAGCGGCTGATCGGTAGTAAATACTGCTCCATCTGAACACAAGAGGGCGTCTCACACACACACACACCCACACCACATATCCATCTGAACACCAGAGGGCATCTCTGACACACACACACACACACACACCACATATCCATCTGAACATCAGAGGGCGTCTCACACACACACACGCCAAATATCCATCTTAACGCCAGAGGGCGTCTCACACACACACGCCAAATATCCATCTGAACACCAGAGGGCGTCTCACACACACACATCCCACATATCTATCTGAACACCAGAGGGCGTCTCACACACACACACACACACACACACACATACACACACACACAACACATATCCATCTGAACACCAGAGGGCGTCTCTCACACACACACACACACACACCACATATCCATCTGAACACCAGAGGGCGTCTCACACACACACCACATATCCATCTGAACACCAGAGGGCATCTAACACACACACACACACACGCCAAATATCCATCTTAACGCCAGAGGGCGTCTCACACACACACGCCAAAAATCCATCTGAACACCAGAGGGCGTCTCACACACACACGCCAAAAATCCATCTGAACACCAGAGGGCGTCTCACACACACGCCAAATATCCATCTGAACACCAGAGGGCGTCTCACACACACACACACACCACATATCCATCTGAACACCAGAGGGCGTCTCACACACACACGCCAAATATCCATCTGAACACCAGAGGGCGTCTCACACACACACACACACCACATATCCATCTGAACACCAGAGGGCGTCTCACACACACACCACATATCCATCTGAACACCAGAGGGCATTTAACACACACACACACACGCGCGCGCCACATATCCATCAGAACACCAGAGGGCGTCACACACACACACACACACACACACGCCAAATATCCATCTGAACACCAGAGGGCGTCTCACACACACACACACACACACACACACACACCACATAACCATCTGAACACCAGAGGGCGTCTCACACACACATACACACACACACACACACAACACATATCCATCTGAACACCAGAGGGCGTCTCTCACACACACACACACACACACACACCACATATCCATCTGAACACCAGAGGGCGTCTCACACACACACCACATATCCATCTGAACACCAGAGGGCATCTAACACACACACACACACACGCCAAATATCCATCTTAACGCCAGAGGGCGTCTCACACACACACGCCAAAAATCCATCTGAACACCAGAGGGCGTCTCACACACACACGCCAAAAATCCATCTGAACACCAGAGGGCGTCTCACACACACGCCAAATATCCATCTGAACACCAGAGGGCGTCTCACACACACACACACACCACATATCCATCTGAACACCAGAGGGCGTCTCACACACACACGTCAAATATCCATCTGAACACCAGAGGGCGTCTCACACACACACACACACCACATATCCATCTGAACACCAGAGGGCGTCTCACACACACACCACATATCCATCTGAACACCAGAGGGCATTTAACACACACACACACGCGCGCGCGCGCCACATATCCATCAGAACACCAGAGGGCGTCACACACACACACACACACACACACACACGCCAAATATCCATCTGAACACCAGAGGGCGTCTCACACACACACACACACACACACACACACCACATATCCATCTGAACACCAGAGGGCGTCTCACACACACACCACATATCCATCTGAACACCAGAGGGCATTTAACACACACACACACGCGCGCACGCGCCACATATCCATCAGAACACCAGAGGGCGTCACACACACACACACACACACACACACGCCAAATATCCATCTGAACACCAGAGGGCGTCTCACACACACACACACACACACACACACACACACACACACCACATAACCATCTGAACACCAGAGGGCGTCTCACACACACACACACACACACACACACACACACACAACACACACGCCAAATATCCATCTGAACACCAGAGGGCGTGTCCACTCATGATGGGGGAGGTGAGAGAGAGAGTCAATCAGCATTAGAGGGCGTGTCCATGATGATTGGAAGAGGAGAGAGAATGAGTTGAGAAAGAGGGAGATTTGAAGAAAGACTGCAGAAAGAGAGATGGCTGGCGAGACATTACACAAGAGTAAAGGTCTGAGGAATATCCCTGGAAAAAGAAGGGTTAAGATCAGGCAAGAGCTTCAGAACCCGCATTAATAATATTAGAAAAGCTTTCCAGCGCTGGAGGAGCGGGAAGGAGTGAAAACAGACGTTGATTATTTTGCTTCGCTTCTGCTATGATAAAAGAGACACTCTTTCATTGCTTGTTTGTGCATTGGGTTGATTTCAAATATCAACAGTGTTTAGATTTTGAGAAATCACATACTACACCTTTAAGTGAAGTGAAAGTGGCAACTATTAGAATCGAATCCATAACCTCTGGGTTACCAGTCTGACTCTCTAACCATTAGGCCACGATTGCCCCATTAAACATGATTATATTTACATTTAAATTATATTTATTAAGTTATACATTTATTTACCAATTATAATTTTAGATGTCGTTATAAGTATAACTCTAGATTACTTGACTCTAATTGGTCAATCACAGCATCCTCTTTTGGATAATGAATGTGGTCAAATATTTTTTATGTAATGACATCAATATATAACTGTGTTTACAGACAGACAGACAGACAGACAGACAGACAGACAGACAGACAGACAGACAGACAGACAGACAGATAGATAGATAGATAGATAGATAGATAGATAGATAGATAGATACTGTAGATAGATGGATAGATAGATAGATAGATAGATAGATAGATAGATAGATAGATAGATAGATAGATAGATAGATAGATAGATAGATAGATAGATAGATAGATAGATAGATAGATAGATAGATAGATGTGTTGCTTTTTCAAATGCACGTTATAAGTGACTCAAACTCAGTGCTTTCAGACGGAGCAGCGTTTACAGAGACGTTCATCAATGACAAGCATGACAAGATTTCAAAGCCAAATTAGTTTAAGTGCGATTACATGGAAATTGCAGCCCACATGTGGATATATCAGATACATGATTCATTGACGTGTATGTGCTTGTTGCGTTCATGACTGTGGTTGTACCTTCTGCACGTAGATCTCGATGTATTTCTGCAGGCTGTTGCGGTACAGGTACAGAACCAGATCGTGGACGAAATCGAAGCGGTCGCACACGATGATGAGAGGAAGCTGATCTGTGAGCTTGGCTTCCTGTGCAACGACACGACAGAAAAACACTTCAAAACCTCATTACAAATGCAAATCAATATCTGATGCATCTCGTTGCCTTCCTGTGCTTTACTGGGATTTACTACATTTTACTACATTACAGTCACAACAGTGTGTGACAATGCTTATAATAAAAGAGCAATGCATAAAGGGAAAAAATAGCTAGTGTTATTAATTAAATTATATTGTAAATATAAGGAAATGTTGAATTATTTGCTATTGTTATTAATTAAATTCCTTTAATTCATTTAAACTGTTAATAATTAAATTAGAAAATGTAAATGTAAGCTAATGATGAATGTTTATTGTTATTATTCCAATAATTGCAATCAATTTACAATAAATTGTTAACTGAATAAAAAATGTAAATGTAAGCTAATGTTGGATGTTTATTTATTGGTATTAATTCAAATAATTTCAATCAATTTAAAATAAATTGTTAATTTAATAAAAAATGTAATTCCAAGCTAATGTTTATTTTATTGTTATTAATTCAATTTTATTCAATTCATTCAATTAGTTAAAATAAACTGTTATTAATTAAATGTAAAAAAAATAAATGTAAGCTAATGATGAATGTTTATTTCATTGTTATTAATTCAATTAATTAAAATAAATTGTTAATATTTATGTTAAAAATTGAAAATGTAAGGTAATGTTGAAAATGTATTATTTTATTATTCAATAACTTAATGAAAATTAATTAAATTTAAGAATGTAAATGTAACCTAATAATAAATGTTTTTTTTATTATTATTAATTCAATTAATTAAAATAAATTGTTAATATTTATTTAAAAAATTGTAAATGTAAGGTAATGTTGAATGTTTATTTTTAGTATTAATTAAATTAAATTCATCCAATTCATTAAAATAAATTGTTAATTAAATAAAAACAATGTAAGCTAATGTTGAATGTTTATTTTGTTGTTATTAATAAATCAGTTACTTAAAATAAATTGTTAATTATTTGAATCAAAAAATGTAAATGTAAGTGTATGTTTCTTTGTTTTTATTTATAGTGTTATCATTATTTTTATTACCATACCTGTGAAATTTCTTCTGTCATTGTTTTGATCATCTGAACTAATGCTTTTTTGTGTAAAATAATTGTCAGTTAAAGTCTGATATATGAAGAAAGATGCCCTGAACTGGATTGTATTGATCTCGTCATGCATTGATGAGCTTCGTTTCTCTCCTGTACCTTGAGGAAGTTCTTGACGCGCTCGGCGTCGTAGCAGTTGCTCTCTCGACAGATCCGCTCCACCTCTTTGATCTGGCCCGTCTTACACGCCGCCTGAATGTATTTGAAATGCACATCTGGGTCTTGACTGAAGTTCACGATAGATCCCAGAAAATAAAACAGGCCTGAAAGAGACAGAAAAATATTTCACCAAAACAACCTCAACTTCTGAAAGTTTAAAGTGCCTCTATTATGCTATGTTGTTTTGGCGTCTCCTACAGTGTGTTTACATGCATCCAAGGTCAAAAAACACTTTCATTTTCTCATAATATCCACTGCAGTATCAGCTCTTTTCTCACAGAGTCTGAAACTGTTTGATCAAGGATTCAGTCTAGAGGTCTACACGTACGGGTTCAGGTCTATATTTGAAATGGTCAGCCGGGTCCGGGTCGGGTCCCAATCTATTACTCAGGTCCCGGGTCTGTTTAACATTGTGTGTAATACCCGAGTCGATGGGACTCTGAGAACACCCGGCCGTGATCAGAGTCAGTCAGCACTGCTTGTGTGTTTTTTGTAACTTGCAACATGTAAAATTAGGATAAGAAAAGTGTGAGCCTGGAAATAAGGTTAAAAACACAAATTGAGAAGAGGATCTTCTCAATTGCGTAAAAAAAAAAATAGTTAAAGCCCGTCATGTTTGTATGATAACCAGGGTCCTCATTTATAACCATTGCGTACGCACAAAACAGGCCCTGAAAGAGGCGTACGCCACTTCCGAGGCACAAGTTGTGATTTCTAAAAACAAACTTGACGGGAAAATTTGCGCACCTGCACGCAAACTCTGAACCATGCGTACGAATTTTGGAGATGGAGCAGTTTGGCGACACCGATGGTGAGCTGGAGTTACATGTCTTTTTGGTCACTTTTGGACAGAAAATCTAAAGAAAATTATATACAGAAAGATAATACAAATATAATTTCACTCACCAAGCCTATCACATGAAGCAAACATCCACCCCTTCTTAAATGTCCGCGCCAGCAAGCGCGTTGGGCCGTTTAGTGAAATTGACGCATATAGCCTATCTAAAACCGTATCTTTATTTTACGTCCTAATCATAAATACAGTTCATGTTCACAATAACAGTTTAAATAAATAAAAGAAAGATTTAAACTTTGTTTTACTTCTGATGTAAACATTTAGATTAAATAATTACATGAAATCATTACTGAGAAGTTACAACATTTTTTATATTCAATAAATAGAAATATTTGTTGTGGATGCAATGCTTTCGAACACTTTTCCTCTGGCATGCTGTGTTTTAATGTTTTATCTACATAGATAATTGCTTATCATGATAATAGCAGATTGTCTGAGAAAATAGTTTCATGCAAATAATGCACAACAAGGTCTATTTGTTTCCATTAAAAATATAAATCAATTAAAAATACTCTTTGGCCAGTGGGAAAGATTGAGAAAAACTTTCTCTGAAATGTATTTTACACTATTTGATTTATTTATTCAAAAACAAGGCAAGGATAGGCTGCTAAATGATTTTTTATTAATGTAACTATGACAGCACATCCGCATTTCATATTTTCCTAATGTCTTGTACCGTTAAACATGTTATCACATGGATGAATAATCATATGCAAATGATATGCAGATGAGGATATGCATAGTAAAACTAGGCGTTGTAAGCTCCATATATGGTTGTTTCGGGGAGGAGACGCATGTGCGCACAATCTTCCGCTAACTGGGATTTATAAAGTGAATCCTGCGACTTTACCAATTGACGATTGGCTCTTTTACTTAAAAGGCGGGACTTATTCCGCCAAGCCGCGCTTTACACTTTCTCACATTTTTATAATAATAATAATGAACCGTCTTGTTTAATCTTAAAGTTCTGGTGGTCAGATTCGGCACAGAGATGATAGCACATAAATAATGCTAGTGTCAGTGGCCATATACATGGCCACAAGCAATCGTCAAAGTATTATGCAAGTTAACTAGAGTCGAAATGCAAATCTGCGAAGTCGCATTTGTCATCCGTCACCGTGACATAAAGTGGACTTTTGAAGCTAAAATAATGAGTGGATTAAGCTTGGAATAATGAGAGGAATAACATGGATAGAATACACTTTCTTGCCGGAGGATTGTAATGCTGACAGTCAGGTACAAGGAAGGGAGACGACGGCCACTAAAATTAGGTAAGACAAAAAGGTTAAATTTTTGCAACTGGTTTATTGACTTGTTAATAGCAATTTAGTGTGGAATATGTGACAATCGGGTCCAGTCGGGTCTGTGTCTTCTTCCCGCCGGGTCCGGGTCCAGCTTTTGAAATAATAGACCGGTCCGGGTCGGTTCCGTGTAGCACATTACGGGTCTCTTCGGGTTCAATGAATTTTGGACCCGTGTAGACCTTTAATTCAGTCTCTCTAAGCCCCGCCTTTCTGAGAGCTGCTCTGCTCTGATTGGCCAGATGGCCCAGTCTGCTGTGATTGGTCAGAAACCAAACGCTCATTATCATTTCTGAATCTCAGCTCTTAAAACTCAGTGATACGAACAGTAATGATGGCATGGGTTTTACCGTATCAATCTCATCAAAGTGGATCTGCTTTGTCAGCAGAAAACAGCGTCTTCTCGACATGAACAACACGAACCAAACTCTTCCAATCTCAGATAAACTACAGTGTTTGAGGGCGGAGCTAAGAGACGCTGTTCAGCCAATCAAGACCAGAGACTGGCATTATGCAAATTAGTTACAAACCTCTGCAGGTCAAGCAGGAAGTGAGACTGAATTACTGACGACTCATTTCAGAATCACTTCTTTCTTTTAGGAGACAAAAACTCTATCTGCATTTTGATCTGTGAAACTATGCAGAGCTTTTACATTCACACACAGCTCTATTACACACTACATGAAAGAAAATATCTGAAAATAGCATAATAGAGGCACTTTAAATACACGTTTTTGAGTATCTCACCCTCGTAACTCTTGAAGGTCTCGAAAAGCTCCACCAGTGTTTGCGTGCCCAGCTGCTCGTGGTACTTGGTCGCGACCTGAACGCTCAACTGCAGGTTCTGCCGCAGGTTTGCCGCCAGCATGGCTCTCAAACACTCAACAGAGTCGCCGACAGACAGAGAGCCGAAGAAATTCACCAACCACTGAGAATCAGAAGAAAAAACAATGTTCAATACTATTCTGATAGACAAAAACGGTTATTTAGCTCAAAGTGTGCAGACACACACACACACACACACACGCACACACTCTTGCACACACACTCGCGCACACACACACACACTCACTCTCACCACACACACCCACACACACACACACTCGCACACACACTCGCACACACACAACCACCCTCACACTCTCACACTCACCACACACACACCCCCCCCACACACACGCACACACACACTCACACTCATACTCACTCTCTCACACTAACCACACACACCCCCCCACACACACACACTCACACACACACTCGCACACACACACGCTCACGCACACACTTGCACACACACTCACACTCTCTCACACACACACACACACTCGCGCACACACTCGCACACACACACTCACACTCATACTCACACTCATACTCTCCACACACACACACACACTTGCACACACAAACTCACTCACAATCACACTCACACTCACTCTCACACTCACACTCACACTCACACTCACACTCACACTCACACTAACCACACACACCCCCACACACACTCACACTCACTCGCACACACACTCGCACTCACACTCACTCTCACATGCTCACGCTTGCACACACACTCACACTCTCTCACACACACACACGCACGCACACACACACTCACACTCATACTCACACTCATACTCTCACACTCATACTCTCACACTCATACTCTCACACACACACACACTCGCGCACACACTTGCACTCACACACTCACACACACACACACACACTCACACTTTCTCACACACTCACTCACACTCACACACCTCTGGGTTGAGCAGGTGTGTGTGTACGATGGCTCGTTTGATGTCGTAGGGGTCTGTGTAATGCTCCAGCGCTCTCTGCAGTAAACCAGCTTTCTCACACAGCTGAGCGATGTGACCGCGGTCGTAGTGTGTGAACATCTGATTGCCCAGAATCGCATCTGCTACCTGCAAACACACACCAGGCTCAGAGACGCAGCGCAAAGCTAGAAGTCTTGATGTGATGCTTTCGGTTTGCGAAGGTTTATCGCTGCCATCAAATCCTCCTGGGAATCTTACTAACAAGTTCAGAAGTTGATATTATGATGTGATGTGCATTTGGATAATCAAGATGGCCAAAAAACTTCATATTTCTCTCTTACTTACTGAAACCTGTATGTTCTTACAACCCCGTTAAAGAGATAAGCTAGGATAAAACAGCTTAATTAACATCTTTAAGCTGAACTTTTATCAACAAAACTAAAACACAAACCGACCATTTTCTTAATCGTGACCGATTTTTTAATTTTTTATTTAATTTAATTTTAATTCTCTACTGTTTTCAACTTTTAAAAATCATTTTCATTGACTGAAATAAATCTGAAATAAAAGAAAAATTAAAATATAAATATTAAATTAAATTAAAAATGTTGCATTGGAAACTAACTAAAATAAATAAGTTTAAGTCCTAAAATTACTATAAAAAAACAGAAATAAAAACAAATAAAAGTTAAATAGAAAAAAACTAATAAAAATGGCAAAAGCACATAACAAAATACGAAAACAAACTAAAATAAAAATACAAAGGATATATTAATTATTAATATATATGAATAAATACTACTAAAAATAACACTGCTGCTTAAGATGGTCCAAGTTTTATTTTTAATTACAACTGAAAATATAAATATAAACCAATTAAAAAATACCATGATAGTATATAAATAATACTAAAATAACACGGGTTCTCAGATGGTCATTAGTCCCAGATAAAAAATATCACATTATTCTGATATTGTGCTCACTCATCTGGTATAAATATGATAATTCTGACAGCTTCACCTGAGGGGCGTGAATGAGGTTCATCTCCAGGAGGCGTGTCTGAAGAGGCCCCTCCTCCAGCCTGTTGTTCTTCAGAGCGTCCAATAGGAATGAAGTACACTGCTGCACTAGAGGACCCTCCATGAAGACATCAACCACCTGACACACACACACATACAGTAGGGTGACCACCATCAAACAAACCAAATTCTTTGGGTATAATATGTCACAGTTTACTTTATTTTGCTCTCCTCACTTACATAAATGAACTACAGTGTCCAGCACACACTAGTAAAAAATATAAAAAATGATATCTGGTGTCTGAATAATTTTTGGTTTGACTGTATATCGTCACAGCAAGAAGCACCAATTCGATTGAGCTCTAGAAATAAGTGAAATGGCCAAGTGAGTGGGTTTGTTACCTGGCTGATGTTGACCAGCGGTTCTTCATCCTGAACCAGCATCTGAGCAAACTGAAGCCCCTGATCAGGACCAGATCTCATCACACTCCTCAACAACATCACCCAGTCTGGAGAATACCCCATCTGCCCCGAAACAACAGCACAGGTCAATCACATCACACCAGAGTAGAGACACAGATCATGGTGGAATTGTGCCCCTATTATGCTTTTTGGGATATTATCTTTCATGTAGTGTGTAATAGAGCTGTGTGTGAATGTAAAAGCTCTGCAAAGTTTCAGTGCAGATAAATAGAGTTTTTGTCTCCTTAACCCTCTGGGGTCTAAAGGATTTTTGGGGTCCTTGAGATTTTCTGACATGCCCTGACATTTGTGCTTTTTTCAGTTGCTTATAAACATATTAATGGAAAAGGTGTAATTACGCTCTATTTAGCACAAACAGGGCTACCATAATATGTGAGCAAAATGTATGTACATGTTTGTATTTTTGAGGGAATATTGTTTATGCATGGTTATTGAAAAAAATAAAAAATAAAGTTTCTGAAATAAGGCCACAAAACACATACTAAATATGTGTCCACAAGACTTTTGACTAATGGATGTCGTTGCCTAGAGTTTTTTCTTCAAAATGATGTGAAAATCATCCTGCCAAATCATTCACATAAAAGAATACATTGATTTAAATTTTGTAAGACACTTTTTGTTTGGAAAGGCAATATGCGCAAGGGGCGTCAACGATTTCAACACCATCATGCATATTTAGTGGTTCACACATACTTAATACTCCCGCATACTTAATGAGCCATTCATTCAGGTGTGTCACTGAGCCACAAGAAAGAATGCAAGAGCAATATATATGTGTGTGTGTGTGTGTGTGTGTATATATATATATATATATATATATATATTCTACCAAATTGGTTCACAGTTGGAAGCATCTCATTTTTTATATATTTTTCCATGTCTAGTAATTGTGCAGTTAATTCTCATACTGTATTTTCAGTTTTGGAATATGTATCCTCTCCCCAAATTTGTCACTAATAAAACTCAATAAAAATTATTTAAAGAAAAGGCTTATATTTACTTTTTAATAGTTTGTTTACATCTACCTTGTAAATATTTTTTTTTATTAAAAATGTTACAATTACAACAACAATTCAAGTGCAATCTTTCTTTGTAAAAACTAAAGTATACATTTTATCATACATATTTCAAAGTTAAGGATTCATTACTTTGGATATAGCCTAGGCTACATTGGAACAAACACATAATAACATATTATTTGATTACTTTATTTTTGACAAAACATACTATAGGCTATTTAACATATGAGCAAAAATTGGCAAACAAAAGCTTATTTGAGGTGGCAAATATTTTAGAGGAAAAATGTATAATCTATCCAAAACTAGAAAACGAAATGTTGTCTTTCATATGTCTGTAACATAGGTCTTTCGTTTATATAAGAAATATAAATGTTAATTAGCAGTTTAATACGTTGCTTATACAAATACATTTTATTTCAACATATTTCAGTCGATTTTTACTCATCTCAGTATAGCAATATAGTTTGGTAAAAGCGGATCATTCATTCACACACAGAAATGCGATTCAAATTTAAACTGTCTTTTTGCGAGTTGTGGTAAACAGCGCATCTCTGCCTTTCATTCATTCACACACAGAAACGCGATTTTTACTCATCTTAGTAGGCTATAGCAATATAGTTTGGATGTTCATGTAAATTTAATAACATGTTTACTAATGTAGATGCGAGAGTGAATGAACGGCACAGACACGCGCTGTATAACTGTAGTAAACAAAGCGCGCGCGCCTGTGCCGTTCATCATTTAGCCTACACACAGACACGCAATTCATATTTAAACAGTCTTTTTGCGGTTTACAGACACTATCCAGTATCGTGATTAGAACAAAGCACTTAAGAATAAATGACTTACTACATCAGCTGGATCCGTGCTCCTCGAAATGAAACAACCAGCACTTCTGGTACATTTTCCAGGGTTATTAGATAGTATTATTCCTCACAGGGTAGGGATACGCTGTGTTCACAGCGGTAGTAAGAAACTTACTAAACACAATGTGTTTTATAATCCAGCTGGTGGGCGTTGGCATGTCTGCATGGCTTGCCTTAGATCATTTGCACGCGCGCTCTCCGTGGGCGTGGCACATTAACGCGTAATGAGGTATAATGAGCTGGAAAGAAAAATACTGACATCTCTCTCTTTTCATACAGATTACATAAACTGAGAATATTTGTTTTTTTATATAAATTACTTCATTTAAAAGAAGAGAATTTCAGCTTCATAAAGAGAAATCTCTCGTATCTCTGTGACAAGTATTGACAGAGTTACAGTTCATTTTTCGGACGCGTTTCAGAATGGACCTCACTGACGAGAGAAGGTAAAACGCGCATCATGTTTATTTTTCTTTGTTTGACGAAAAGCACAACACTTTGTTTTTATTGTGAGTAGTACCCACAAAAAAATAGACACTTAACAGGATGTAATGATGTACAGCACTTATATGTAAGATCAAAATCAACAGAGTAATTTGAGTCTCTTTTGCACTGATAAGGAAAAAAGTGAGCTGGTATCGCCGGCGATACCGCCGACCCCAGAGGGTTAAACGTGCAGTGTGTGATTTTTAGCGGCATCTAGTGGTGAGGTTACGAATTGCAACCAACAAAAGTTACGGTGGCCGACAGGAAGTGATGTCGTCGTCTGAGACAGCAGAGAGTAGCCAGTTCAGCAATGAGGTTTCTTTACAAGGATAAATTAAGAAATTATGTTTACTTAATTACTCAGTAAAACTATATGTTATTGCGAATATTATTGTTACTTGTTCATCATTGTGTCAGTCTTTTATTCGCTGAACTGAGCTTGCTTCCTTGCACGAAGAGCAACATGGTAACGAAACGCGTTTGTCCGTTTAGGGCCACTGTAGAAACATGTCTGCGCATTTCAATGTAAGGGAACCCGCGGTGTGTGTAGATAGAAACTGCTCATTCTAAGGTAATACAAATATAATGGTTCATTAAGTAAGGTCTTTATATAACACTGAAAACTTCTTTTTCAAGGTAGTGAGAAAGCGCGCTCTGTAGCGCTGTGTGTTCGCTGTCGGCTACGCTAGAAACATGACCACACAATATGTAGACCTCCATAGAAGGGGGCGCCCGCGGTTATGGAGATATAAATGTCTCATTTCTAAGGTAACAAAAAACATAACGGTTCATTATGCAAGGTATTTATACACCACTGAAAACATAGTTATGGATCTTATATTGCATTTCTGTCAATAGATCCTCAGAAATATTACACAATGCACCTTTAAAGAAAGAAGTGATTCTGAACTGAAACGAGTCGTAAGTAATTCAGTCTCACTTCCTGCTGAACCTGCGTAGGTTTGTAACTAATTTGCATAATGCCAGTCTCTGGTCTTGATTGGCTGAACAGCGTCTCTTAGCTCCGCCCTCAAACACTGTAGTTTATCTGAGACTGGAAGAGTTTGGTTCGTGTTGTTCATGTCGAGAAGACGCTGTTTTCTGCTGACAAAGCAAATCCACTTTGATGAGATTGATACGGTAAAACCCACACCATCATTACTGTTCGTATCACTAAGTTTTAAGAGCTGAGATTCAGATATGATAATGAGCGTTTGCTTTCTGACCAATCACAGCAGAGCAGCTCTCAGAGAGGCGGGGTTTAGAGAGACTGAATCCTTGATCGAACAGTTTCAGACACTGTGAGAAAACAGCTGATGCTGCAGTGGATATTATGAGAATATTAAAATGTTTTTTTACCTTGGATGCATGTAAACCAGCTGTAGGAAACTCCGAAACAAAATAAGAAACCTTGAAAATAGCATAATGGGGGCACTTGAAAAGAAAGCTGGTACCTTCTTAGCATAGAGGACTATCTTCTGGAATTGACCGGTCTCAGCGAAGCACTGAATGACTTTAGCAGGAACATTTGCGCGGAGATAAACGCTGAGGGCCAGAGTGATGTCAGTGGCCTTCACCAGATCACCCAACTCCTCCGAGCACTCTAACTGCAGGGCATCATGGGAAAAAGATGACAAACAGGACAGCAATCCAACACTCATGAGTCAGATAGACAGACAGACAGATAGACATACAGACAGATAGACAGAGAGATAGGTAGATAGATAGATATACAAGATAGATAGATAGACAGACAGACAGACAGATAGACAGACAGATAGACAGATAGATAGATAGATAGATAGATAGATAGATAGATAGATAGATAGATAGATAGATAGATAGATAGATAGATAGATAGATAGATAGATAGATAGATAGACAGACAGACAGACAGACAGACAGACAGACAGACAGACAGATAGATAGATAGATAGATAGATAGATAGATAGATAGATAGAAAGACAGATAGATAGATAGACCGATAGATAGACAGACAGACAGATAGACAGACAGATAGATAGATAGAGAGACAGATAGACAGATAGATAGATAGTAGGGGTGGTGAAAAAAATCGATTATCGATTAATCGCGAGTATGTTATGGACGAGTATGAATCCATTATTAAATTTTCAAAAATCGATTATTTATTTATTTTTTATTTAAAAAAAAAAATGTTTTGCACTATTATTATTATTGCCGCATCGCTGGATCTAGAGAGAAGCCGCCGCCGCCGTCGAGGAAGCGACAAGCCAGCTTAGGACAGCGCCTGAAGAAGCCGGCCGTCTTCGCCACCTTCAGCCATCCGTGCGAGCTACGCTATCCGGCGACATATCTTTTCTTGCAAAACTTAGTGTCTAAAAGAGCAGCGAGCTTCTTTTTCAAGATGCCTTGCACTTCCTGCGGCTCGTGCAGAGCCCCGCGCAGCGACGGAGACCGCCATGTGATCTGCGCTCTCTGCCTGGGCCAGGAACACGCAGCTCTTGCCCTCAGGGGGTTTGTGAGCTCAGCGACGCACTTCCGATGTCGACCCTGGGGCTCGGCTCGAAGTATTCAACCCTCGAGCCTCGCTCTCGCCTTCTCCGCCTCCCCTCACAGACGCGCAGCTGCCTCTCACGAGCCGCACTGCCGTCGTTTTCTGATGCAAACGCTCCCCGGAATGACTCTCTCGGCGTCTATCTCTCCTTCTCCGCCCCCCCTCCCGCCCGCGCTGCCGCCGCCGCCTCAGGGGACGAGGCGCTTGATATGGATGAGGACGCGCTGCTGACAGCTGTTCTAACCGCATATAATGCAAAACATTTTTTGCATTATAAACTTTTTCTTTACCTTGACATGTTTCGACTGCAACCTGCAGTCTTCCTCCACCTGAACAACACCTTGTCTTTCTAGAAGAAAATTGTCCAATTTCTACAGTATGTTGGTTCTGATCTACTTCCTAAAGGAAATAAGCCTTTCATTTATTTGTTATTGTTTAGTTCAACTTGATCAGTCACAATACAATGGGATGTATTCATTTCTGTGTTCTACAGAACATAAGCTACATACAAATAATTCTGAAGTTATAACTACACGACACAGAAAGTGCTTTGAGTTGTTGTTACTCAATAAAAGAGTTAAGTAATTCAGCAGCTGACTTTTTTAATACTGCAATCACTTTGTAGTGTATTTTCGTTTAATGTTGTGAAATGGAAAATCAATAATCGCTAATCGAGAATCGTTAATAATCGAAAATCGACTAATCGAATCGGGACTTCAATAATCGTAATCGAATTGAATCGAGAAATCAGACAGATTAACCACCCCTAATAGATAGACAGATAGACAGACAGATAGATAGATAGATAGATAGACAGATAGATAGATAGACAGACAGATAGACAGACAGATAGATAGACAGACAGATAGACAGACAGACAGATAGATAGAAAGATCTTAAGCACATCAATTTAGATTTCACTTTAAGTCAAAATAACAGAAAACATTGTAAAAAATAAATAATTTTAAATATTAATATAATTTAATTAAAAATATATATTTTTATGTGGTGTAAGCTAACTTACTTTTAACTTGCGTCTCAAAATACTGTCTAAACTTACATAGCTTTCTATTTCACAAACTTCTATAAATGCAGTTATATTGAAATAAAATAATAAAAAAATAATTTATAAGTAACAAGTGAGAAAAACAAATCGTAACCGCACACCTTCTCTCCCTTGAGCCACTTCTCCAGGAGCTGCTTGCGTCCCTGTTGCAGCACCGGCCGGCAGAGCTCCACCGACTCCAGCTTGTTCAGCTGCCCGCGGTCCAACAGAACCCCGAAATACTGCAGTAACGGAGACGCCTGTGTGCCCTGAGCCGGGACCGCCTGGAACCTGCGGATGGTGTCCGCCGTACGCAAGACACCCTGAGCGTTCAGTCGTACACAGAGAGAGAGAGCATTCAGAGATGACAGCAAACATGACCGAGTGTCACTCAGTTTTGAGATCTATGGGATCTATCATACACCCGGAGCAATGCAGCGCCAAGCACGACACAAGTGTGTTTTGCTAGTTTCAGCCCGATGCAGTTATCATTTTCACGTCCTGCGCCACGTTATTAAATAGCAAATGCATTTGCATCCATGTGTGCGCCCATGGGCTGCTGGTCTGAAAACGAGCGTGTTCAGGCGCATTGTTGGAGCATTGCTATTTTGAGGCAATTGAAATAGACTGAGCCTTTGACCAACTGAAACCTGGTCTAAAGTCAATGGCGCATAATTTTTGTTATTTAAAGAGCGAGTTAGTAATATGCGCCTATAGGCGGGTCCAACACGTGCATACACTCTGCTTATTATACACACTCTGCTTATTACACACACACTCTGCTTATTACACACACAGGGGCGTGCAGCAGCACACAAAGATGGCAAATATTAAAAATAAAAGGACGAGGCCGAGGGCCGTTCGCTCGCCACAAAAAGGATTACAATGTAAAAGATTAATATTGTGTATATAAAGATATGGTGGAATCCGGCTTGTCCCGTAGATAGTCTGCTTGTGCTTTAACCTCGCGCATGAGCAAATCTGTTTCCTCGCTAGAGACACGTTCAATCTTTCCCCTTCCAAATTCCGTCACGTAAATATCGAATCCGACACGGCGCGACCGCAACTGGCTTTTAAAGGGAACGTGAGATAAGACTCTGATTGGTTTATTGCACGTTACGCCCAAAACACACCCATTACTCATTAAGAGAATAGAGACAAAACATTAGAGAATAGAGACAAAACACACCCATTACTCATTAAAAGAATAGAGACAAAACATTAGAGAATCGAGACAAAACACACCTGTTACTCATTAAGAGAATAGAGGCCCTATGTGCGTTTTACCCATAGACTGTAAAACAAATATTAGCGTAGTGTCCATGACATCACCCGTAGGTTTCAGAAGAGCATTTTTAAAACCTAAAGTGGGCGGAGCCGGCCATCGCCGTCTGGCAGCGCGTCACTCTCGGATAAACGAAAATGGGCAAAGAGGCAGATTATCTGAGGTGACGTGACGCTAACAGACAGCAGACAAACGGCTACTAGTGACAGCAGCAGCAATCCACCTGTCAATCAAGTGGCCACGCCCTTAATTATGCAGAACTTTAAGGCTTATTTTAATTTAAACTGATTAGTTATAAAAAAAGTTGAGCATTTTAACATGGGTATCAATGGGATTGACACTCTTTTGCAGCCTGTCTCTAGTGGCCAGTCGATGAATTGCAGTTTAAGTCACTTCAGTGTTGGATTCAAGAGAGACGGGATTACCTTGGGAGCCGATGCAGCGACTTTGGCCGCCTCCGTGTAGTTGCCCTGTGAGAAGAGTGTGTTGAACTTGTGTGTCAACAGCTCTTCGGCTCCGGGAAGATCACTGCGTAACGCCATCCGTAACGCCAGCTCGGGATTCTGCAGCACACTAGTCACGTAATTTACAATGTTCTCCTCCTCAACACACACCGACAGGACCTAAAAGCACACACACACACACGTGGAATAACCAGACAGAAAGGGGTTTCCAGAACATGAAACTTCTGGACAGACTAGGCTGAAAATCTAAACTAATTGTCATTTTAATTTAAAAGGTGTTTTTGAATAATTAAAGGTGGAGTAAGCGATTTTTGAAAAACGCTGTTGAAAGTGGATCAGACCGAGCACCACAACAAACTTGTAGCCAATCAGCAGTAGGGGGCGTGTCCACTCATGATGGGGAGGTGAGAGAGAGAGCCAATTAGCAGTAGGGGGCGTGTCCACTCATGATGGGGAGGTGAGAGAGAGAGAGACAATCAGCAGTAGGGGGCGTGTCCACTCATGATGGGGGTGGTGAGAGAGCCAATCAGCAGTAGAGTGTGTGTCCACTCATGATGGGGGACGTGAGAGAGAGCCAATCAGAAGTAGGGGGCGTGTCCACTCGTGATGGGGGAGGTGAGAGAGAGAGCCAATCAGAAGTAGGGGGCGTGTCCACTCATGATGGGGAGGTGAGAGAGAGAGCCAATCAGAAGTAGGGGGCGTGTCCACTCGTGATGGGGGAGGTGAGAGAGAGAGAGCCAATCAGCAGTAGGGGGTGTGTCCACTCATGATGGGGGAGGTGATAGAGAGAGCCAATCAGCAGTAGTGGGGCGTGTCCACTCATGATGGGGGAGGTGAGAGAGAGAGCCAATCAGCATTATAGGGCGTGTCCATGATGATTGTGAGAGGAGAGAGAATGAGTTGAGAAAGAGGGAGATTTGAAGAAAGACTGCAGAAAGAGAGATGGCTGGCGAGACATTACACAAGAGTAAAGGTCTGAGGAATATCCCTGGAAAAAGAAGGGTTAAGATCAGGCAAGAGCTTCAGAACCCGCATTAGTATTTGAAAAGCTTTCCAGCGCTGGAGAGACTTAAGCGGGAAGGAGTGAAAACAGACGTTGATTATTTTGCTTCGCTTCTGCTATGATAAAAGAGACACTCTTTCATTGCTTGTTTGTGCATTTTGGGGGTGGAGCAATAAAGGGGGGAGGGGTGTGTATTAGTTTGGGTTGATTTCAAATATCAACAGTGTTTAGATTTTGAGAAATCACATACTACACCTTTAAGTGAAGTGAAAGTGGCAACTATTAGAATCGAATCCATAACCTCTGGGTTACCAGTCTGACTCTCTAACCATAAGGCCACGATTGCCCCCATTTAACATAATTATAATTACATTTTAATTATATTTATTAAGTTATACATTTATTTATCTATTATTATTTTAGACATTGTTATAAGTATAACTCTAGATTACTTGACTCTAATTGGTCAATCACAGCATCCTTTTTTGGATAATGAATGTGGTCAAATATTTTTTATGTAATGACATCAATATATAACTGTGTTTACAAACACAGTGGATGGATAGATAGATAGACAGATAGATAGACAAATAGATAGATAGATAGATAGATAGATAGATA
>JAPDVR010000015.1:41815090-41822590 GCA_026230005.1 Gila orcuttii | reverse complement strand
CTCTATTTCAAGAATGATTTTTAATAGTTTATTTTCAATAATATAATTTTTCCTGTGAAATATGGGGTCATATCAACTGACTGTTCACACAAACACACGTTTACTATCTAAAGAGGGACATTCCATAGACTTCTATTGTTTTTATTTACAGTTACAGAAGTTATTAATACTATTACTGTACCTATAGAAGCTGGTTTCCCACCGTTGAATACAAAAATAAAAAGGGTAATTGCGACTTTGTATCTCACAATTCAGATATAAACTTATACAAATGTGCAATTACGTGTTCTAAAGTAAAAATAGACAGGCTGAAAAGAAAATTGAAAAATCAGAATTGCCAGATTTTACATCAATCAATCAATTTACAGAATTGCAATCACTTGCAATTGCGAGAAAAAGGCCAGAATTGCAAGTTCATATAATTTTTTTTTCTCAGAATATTGTGATATAAACTCTGAGAAATAAAGTCAAAAATGCTCAATATAAACAATTCTGACTTTTTTTCTCACAAGTTTATATCATGCTATTTTGACTTTATAACTCGCAATTGCAAGTTTATATCGATTATACAAGTATATATAACCATTGTGAGATAAAAGGTCGCAATTACCTTTTTTATTTTCTTATTCCGTGGCGGAAACAAGCAGAGGTGGGACCAAGTCATTGTTTTGCAAGTCCCAAGTAAGTCTCGAGTCTTTGCATTCAAGTCCCAAGTCAAGACAGGCAAGTCCAAGTCAAGTTGCAAGTCCTCGAGTTTAAGCTTCAAGTCTTAAACAAGTCATTAGTGCTTTTTGCACAAATTAGTGTCTCAGTGTTAATTACTATAGAAAAATTAAATGTATATAATTATTTATTTATATCAGGAAGGCTTTTAAAATATGTTCATGACTTGTTTAATTTCATATTTATTGCGATAAAATTTTCACTAAGGGCACCCATCTATCTCAGTTCAATTTAGGTATTTTTCTTACATGTGACAAAAAAAGGAAAAGGCAGTGAAAAAAAAATATTTTAATGGTAACCCAGTAACAAAGGCAAAATCATTTAATAGAAATAACTGCTACACATTTTGTATGTGTGTGAGAGAGAATGTGGCAATGCAGATTTAAAAATAAAAGTAACTGTTCATTGGGAAAATTAATCGTGATTTGCTACACATTAAGTTTAAAATATTGAGTCCCTGGTTAAATTATTTTGTTAACGCGACAGTAATTGCAGAACATTCCTATTTCCACGGCGACGTATCAAGCGTCACGTGACACTTTTTTGGGCTACGTGCCTGTCATTTAGCCTACAAAACATAAATCCATCCATTTCTCCCGAACGACATGAAAGTGAGTGGCTGGTGAACAAGGAGAAGACTTTATAGTTACCTATAGGCTAAAATGTGCGTTTGTTGTGGGGGAAAAAAACATGTCTCAAAATTATATTTGAAAGGTTTAGTAGCCTATTTATTTCCGCTAACTTAGACATCAGTTTGTTTGCTTTTTCTCAAATTATAAATGATTCGCTAGTACTTGTGTATTTAAATGCCTGAAAAAGAAAAGAAAAAAACATGATTTGGTTGAAAACTGTCGACAGTTACTGAACGTGTGATAAATGACAACTGACAAGCGCTGCTGAACGCACGCGCTCTCTGGCTCAGTGCCAAACGTGCGAAAGCAGCGCTAATTTAGCGCTGTGATCATGCGTCAATGATACAGTGCTATACTACAGTGATTAATAAAACTCTGATCTGTTGTTTTAGAAGGTAGGTCAAGTCTTTCCAAGTCACAGGGCTCAAGTCCGAGTCAAGTCGCGAGTCATTGTTGTCTAAGTCTAAGTCGAGTCGCAAGTCATCTTTGATTATGTCAAGTCGAGTCGCAAGTCATCAAATTTGGGACTCGAGTCCAAGTCAAGTCCAAGTCATGCGACTCGAGTCCACAACCCTGGAAACAAGCATCCATAATTACCTGATCCTAACAGAAAACTTTCTGCATTTTTACATAAAAAACGACTTACTTTATTTTTATATACGTATTACAAATGAGGATGTCCCTGGATGTCCATAAAAGGATGTTTAGTCAGGTTTAACTTACATCTGGGTACAAACTTGTCCCCAAAGTACGGTTACGAAGAACAGAAACACACAGTGATCATGCATATTCAGTCAATGAGACACAGATGTCTACATACATATGAGAGATGAGATGTGTGTGTGAAGACCACAATGATTGACAGGCGTCATTCCAGAACGAGTGAAAAACTCACCATCTTCAGCGAGTTCAGAGAGCAGTTTAGTGGTTAGAGTGAGAAATGACATTTTTGAGAAGCATATCAGAAGACAACAGTGAAGCCTGTCAGATTGATTGAGACACAAACAGCGGCACCTTTGAGCGCGATGACTTTGCTGGCCGGGTTCATGATGGCGCTGTCTGCGGTGATGGGCCGCCGGATGGGGTTGGTTGGGTCGCTCAGGTCGATGATGATCACCTGGTTCTGCTCGCCCACCTTCTCTCGGATGCAGATGAAGCGATCCGACTCCATGGTCAGGCAACTGAAGCTGATCCCGGCCGGACTCACTCCCAGAGACTGCAGCTGAGGGAGACATATTACAATTTAGAGTGATGAACTAACTAACTAAACCCAATGCCATAACACAGGTGCTGATGAAAAGCTAATTATAATTATATAAAAATCATAAAAGATGACAAACTAAAATGAATAAATTCATTTAAAATAAAAACACTTAATAAAAAAAATTATATAATAAAATAATAAATCTGATTAATAAAAATAAAAAGGACTTACAACGAACTTTAATCGTTACTTTAAGATTAAATGAATGCTTTTAAAATGAAACAAAACAATATGTAATAACATCATAAAAAATATGATGCATAATAAAAAATTACAATAAAAAGCACGTACTAAAAACTTATTAATCATAAAAATGTAAGATTAAAATGAATACTTTTGAAATAAAACAAAATTAAATAGAATATATATATATATATATATATATAATATAAATAAATATAAATCATTAAAAAACAATTGCTAAACGATGTAATCATAAAAAAAATTTCACTTACTAAAATTAATTCAATCATAATCAAATTAAAATTAATGATTTTAAAATAGTCAATCAAAATAAAACACTAAATTGAGTTAATTCATAATCTATAGTTAATATGAAAGATAAAAAAAAAAAAAAAAATCAACAAAAATGATTATATCATAACAATGTAAAATAAAATAACTTAAAATAAAAAAAATGAAATAAATGTAAATCATAAAAATATAAAATTGAAATGAATAATAAAATAAATACAAATATATAATTAAATCATAACAAGGTAAAATTAAAACAAAAAAAAATTAATCACAATAAAAACTACATTTATTTGTTTACCTGCATGTCATGTGACCATTAACCGACGCTAGAGACCCATACACATATCAACGTGATGTAAAATTATTGAAATATTAACTTGAAGTCACCCTGAGATTTTACATTTAGTCATTACTGCAAAAAAGCATCAAGCGATAAACATCTCTGATGTTAAAGAGATTTAAATTATGCCATCATCTCCAGTGAAGAATATTTGCAATTGGTAACATGGTCCCCATTGACTTCCATAGTATGGAAAAAAGAAATACTACGGAAGTCAATGGTTTGGATGCCCATATTCTTCAAAATATCTTCTTTTGTGTTCAGCGGAAGACAGAAACTCATAGAGGTTTGGAACAACTTGAGGATGACAGAATTTAAATATTTTGGGTGAACAATCCCTTCAATCAAGAGTTTCTGTCCTGTCAATAGTGTCGAGATTCAAGACATTATCTTTGCTATTTTCCTCTTGTTGAAATCTCACAGGGTCAAACTCTCAGTAAAGCTATATATTCCACATTAAACATGTTCTGATGAGATCCAGGCCGGGAAACATCACGAGTGTTTGGATAATACGGAGGGGTGAAGCTCCCACATTCTTCAGGGGTCAGAAGTCTCTCTCTGGGGTCTAGAGTGATTCACTGCTGAGAAACACAGGCGTAACGCAAACCTCCTGTCTGTCTTACTGGAACACACTGCTGACGCAAGCACCTGGAGATACTGTATAGCAGCCTACAGCCAACACACACACACACATACGCACGCACACGCACACATACTGAGTCAGAGAAAACAGAGCCACAATTCTTCCCTCCCTTTTATTTTCTCAGCATTACTGACTCAAACACACACACACACACACACACACACACAGGTGTGAGAGTGCTCTAATTAACATCTTCTTTGACTTCACAAAATCTCTGTTATCTTCGGGTCTCTCTTCTGGATAAGATCCTGATATCCTTTTAAAGTCCGTTTGTGGTAACTTTTAATGTTGTTTATATGTCTATGTGGTGTTTTTAATATGCGTTAAGACAAACCATGTGTAAATTCATAAGTCGACAGCATTGCTGAGTATTTTCTCCTTAAAACTGCAGTGAACCAAAGACAGTCTCAAAAACACGGTTTGAAATCGCTGGTGTTTCTGACGTCACAGGCCTATTCCACACGGACACGGGTATTTGTATAACCGGAGTTTTTCCACCTGCGTTTAAAAAAAAAATCCTGTCCATACATGCTCGGTTTAAAAAAAATCTCCTTCTACATGAAAACGCAAAAACACGCTATCAAGCGCTGTCAAGACCATAGATTTCGCCTTTGCTACGGCAGTTCATTGGAACGAATGTGTCAATAGAGCCGCCATCATGGAACAGGGAAGCCCCTCCTCTTTAATGCATCAGCATCAATGTAGGAAAAGGTCTAACGGAAATAAAATCACCATAAATCATCATGAATGCGATTTTCTAGTTTTTTTGGTTCGTTCAAACGGTCAGACATGTATTTATCATTGAGTCCAGAGAAATTTTTAAAAATTTACAAAATTTCACATTCTTGTGAAATGTAATCCCTTGCTGTCTGGTTTTTAGATTTCGTTCGTGTGAATATCCATACGCAGCACAAAAGTCCGGCATCATCCATGAATTCAGCGTTACCCAGCTACTTACTATGACAAGACCCCTGTTCCAAGATGGCGGCCGTTTTGACACAAGCTTAGAACCCCAAGGCGACATCTATGTGTCAAGACATACGCAGCGGCGCACAATCTGACGTCAAACACAGCGGATAACGGCGCACACTCTGATGTCGCAAGGCAAAAACCCCGGTTTTACTGTCTATACGACAACACTGCAACCGGCGGTTCTGAAAATCCTCACCCTGGCAGGGGTTTTCAAAAATGTTTGGTTTCAGTGACCTGATACTGCGTTTCCGTGTGGACGAATGGCCGAACCGCGTAAAAAAAGTCACGGCTATAAAAATACCCGTGTCCGTGTGGACAAGGCCACAAACTACCTTGTAACCAATTAGATCAACGTGTTATCGTCAACGAGTGGATCTCTGAGCTGAGTGAGTGAGTGGAGGCGGGGCTCATTTGCATATTCTTAGAACCGCGAATACTAAATGAGGCAAGGGTGTCGAGTTACATTCAAGATATTTTAAAGCATGACGATTTTTTTTCAAGGAAAAAAAATGTAATATGTCATTTCGTTGATCAAAGATGAGTTTTAAGGGAAGAAATAAAATAAAATAAATTAAATACAATGTTTTTGCTGCAACAACAAACACACATCATTTGTTTACGTACAGGCCAAAACATACTTCCAAGTAAAGTGCACTACTGTCTGCTTGAAATATGTACATTTCTGTCTCTTTCAAATTTATTCCAAACACACCTAATCTGATGAGTATCAGGAAACCAGGTGCTTTAGAAACGTTAGGTAAAAAGACTCATTTGAATAAAGCTGCCTGGAATTTACAAGCTGTCTGGAGCTTTGCAAAAAAAAACAGAGAAATATATGTTAAACATACTCAAAAACTCACATACTCAACATTACCAACAGCACTGAACCTCTACGGATATTGGAAATTGGTTATTGCAACCTAAAGCTAAAACCACAGCCAACATTCATTGATTCAGTGTGCTTGTTTTGCTAAACTTGTGACGTTACACAAACATAGGGAAGCCTATTGAACAGCAACTTCACTTCAAAACATCAGCCAAATCAGGCTTTAAATCTAACATGTTTAAGTGAAGGGATAGGCTTTCGTTATTGTATATAGCATTAGCTTTGTATGAAAAGCAATGCGTTCGTGAGATGCCCTCAAAGTCCCACAGGACACTCAGGATGTAGTGAGGCAGAAAGATCCATATGTCCACACACACAAACGCACACAGACACACACACACACACACACACACACACACACACACACACACACACACACACACATCTTAATAAGTAGTTAAACTCATTTCCTGATGGGCTCGTCTACGATAACCTGCCGTCTTTCGTCTCCCAGCATTCAGAGCTGAATGAGATAAAGCAGACTCTCTCTCTGTCTCTGTCTCTTCCGCTTGCTGATCTGTTACTGCAAGACATTTACATGCATGCATTTGGCAAATGCTTTTATGCAAAACTAAACATTTGATCAGCATGTGCTTCCCTGGAAAGTCATGTGAAAAAGAAAGTACACCCTCTTTGAATTCTATGGTTTTATATATCAGGACATAATAAAAAATCTTCTGGTCCTTTGCAGGTCTTAAAATGAGGTAAATACAACCTTAGATGAAAAACAACACATGACATATTACACATTATTTCTTTGACATTAAATGAAGAAGCCATGTGTGACAAAAAAATTACACCCTTAATGCTTCCATAGGAATTAAAATCCCCCTGTAGTCAATAATTGTATCCCTTAAAACTCATCTTTGTTCTCCAAAATGACATATTTCAACCTTGAAAATGTAAACCTTTTTTTCTTGAAAAAAAAGTATTGATGCCTTAAAATAGCTTGAATGTAACTCGACACCCTTGTCTCATTTAGTATACACGGGTTCTATGAATATGCAAATGAGCCCCGCCTCCACTCACTCACTCACTCAGAGATCCACTCGTTGAGGATCACACGTTGATCTGATTGGTTACAAGGTAGTTTGTGACGTCAGAAACACCAGCGATTTCAAACCGTGTTTTTGAGACTGTCTTTGGTTCACTGCAGTTTTAAGGAGAAAATACTCAGCAATGCTGTCGACTTATGAATTTACATATGGTTTGCCTTAAAGCATATTAAAAACACCACATAGACATATAAACAACATTAAAAGCTGGATTTTCAAAAAAAGCTGGAATAAACAAAAGTGGACGTCACAGCAAATTCACCCAAAGGTCAGACCGTGCAATGCTCAAAGAAATCGCAAAACACCCAAAAACTACAATTCAGACTCTACAGGCCTCAGTCAACATGTTAAAAGTTAAAGTTCATGACAGTACAATTAGACAAAGTCTGAACAAGTATGTCCTGTTCGGAAGGGTTGCCAGGAGCAAGACTCTTCTCATTTACATTTGGCAGATGCTTTTATTCAAAGCGACTTACATTGCATTTCAAGCTACACATTTACATTCTTA